>VMBQ01014568.1:0-14393 GCA_007657795.1 Dreissena rostriformis | reverse complement strand
TAACGATTTCAAAAATTCATAAGTGTCATAAAGTTGTCATCAACATAATAAATCTCTATCGGATTTCACAGCGATCAGGTTTGCCAGCGACAACGTGATTAAAGCTATAAACGAGCATAACAAGCTACACGTTGCCTCAGATAAACAAGGGCAGTCAACCATGCAAGCGGTGCAAGTATGCACAAAAGTACATTAGTGAACATCAGCGAGTACGAGTGTAAATATTCTAAAGTGCATTCACCTTTTAATTGGACTTATTCACAGATTGTTGAAATGAAAATATCCTACTTTTTGTCACATATTGAAAAAATAAAAGGACACTGGACTCTAGTGTAAATATTCTAAAATACATGCGCCATTTATATATAATTGTTCACAGATTGTCGAAAAGGACATTTTCCATCTTTTTGTCACAGATTGAAACACTGAAAGAACGCTGTACATTAGAGAGGGAAATAACACTTATGATGCAGACACCGACTAAAAATACATTTCCTTTTATTTGTTTTCATCATTTGAAATTGATGCAATTATTAAGTATTATGCTGGGTAAACGGAAATAAAAATCGTAAGAGCGAATTGAGTGGATTTGCGACTACAAAACGCTGTGTTGTTTATCTTTAGTATAACATTTCCCGCAATACTCAGACGAAATGTCGCATATATAGATTCACAATTTTTATTACGCTAAACGTCAGTTTATTGCTTATCCGAAAATACAATACAGTTTACGGTAGCTTCAATTTACGACATACTGTATTCGCCGTATCATATCCGCATTGGGGACATGTTAACAACAACAAGTATGTTGAAATGTTAGCTTAAACCGTATACGCGATGAATTTTAATAGGCTATTTATTTTTGAGGGAGAAACAACTGCACGATGTTGAGCGATAAACATTTAGTCATAATGCATTCCTAAAAGGTTAACGAAACGTTGCTTTAACACATTATGCAATAAGAAAAAGTTAAAATATAAATCAAAGTGTTCAGGCGAACAATATCCAAACACATTAAAACCTCTTTCTTTTCAGAATATAAGCACCGCTCCCAATAAATTAATTCACTAACATATTGAATACGAATTTCAATTAGATGTTTTCATGGGTAATCTAACGGATATAATTAAAACATGTTACACACATTCTTACATTCAAACTGTCTATTCGGAATATTGAGATTGAAAATCCGTGGTATTGTTTTGCTTAAGTGAAAACAAAGTTTGACATTTATAAATTCAAATCTTGCATATGCATATGTCTTGCATATATGTATGTACGCTACGTGTTCGCGGTTGAGCTTAAACTATTATCTCAAAAGAAGTGTGTACGATATTAGGGTTTCTTTTGCAAAAGTCATAGATTGAACGTCTTGGAAAACACACTTATGGTACAGTATATTCAACACATGTTCATGTACCATGTTAATGTTCTTGTTTTTTATGAATAGATATCGTTGCGGGAAATTAAAATGGAATATATTGAACCACAAAAAAAGCATTTTGTATCTTGTTAAATCTATGTTACCAGACCACATCTTGCGTTGAAATTTTGGCTATTGTTAAAAGGACAATGATTGTTTGTGGGTTAACCTGATTTTACGAAATATTTAACGAAATATTCGTTGATTTTGAGTGTTAATGGGGAAAATTAATTTGAAGTCTTTCTAGAACATTAAAACGCAATAATTTATCGTGGTGATAAAACATTTTTGGTTAGCCTGTATTACCGACAAGCTAATTTACGTGGGCCTTCATGGGATACAACCAAGCAATAAAACAAAAAGTACTATTCGAACATACCGTTATTTTCACAAGATAAATGATTGAATCCCTGGGATATAAAGTTCACTGAACTCGTGTCATAGATCCTTGGGATATAAAGTTCACTAAACTCGCGTCAGTCGTTTCGATTTACTGAGTTTCATCTCCAAAAATTAATGAACTATTAATGTGTTTATATGTACTTTGTATTACTGAAAGACCGCTTTTGTCCTGCTTGTTTGACTCTTGTATATCTTTTAAAAAGCGAAGGCTTAGAAATAATAAATAAAAAAGCAACAACAGGTTTTATTTATTGAAAGCCAGAAATAACGCACACTTTATTTACCGTATTAACTGCGGGGAATCACGTGATCACAAAAGTACATCGTACGCATAANTGCAAAGGCCTTCAAAATCCGGTTCCAGCGCTCAAAGGGTTAAGATGTAATGTTGGCACGCTAAGGAGACGTGTTTACTATAAACGGACCTGTTCACGGATTGACAAATGGAATTCGTGCCACAATCGTGTTACAATCCAAAAAGAACTGTGTATAATAAGAAACGAAATAACAGTACGGACAACGAAATGTACGAAAACACCATTTTGTTAATCAGCAGTAATCATCAGTTCGAATTGGAAAAAAATAAAGCAAAAAGGAGGCTTAATTTTATTTTTGTGTCGTATTTATTAAAACTGCTTTCAAAATTTGATTCATAAGTAAGCATTCAGCCTCGTGACCAAGACGCTTCACGATACAAACGCATGTTCTATCTTTAGGGAATCACGTTTGACTTGGAAAATATTTTTTCAAGCAAAGATACAAGATCGGTCATGCTAACGAAATAGTCTGCGAAATATTCGTTGATTTTGAGTGTTAATGGGCCTTTAAACAAATCCAGTAGAAGTCGTGACTCAAGACATTTTGAAAGATATTTGTCTTTCACGCACCATGCATAATCCATGTATTTTCGAGATGAACTTGGCATGTTTGTTCACTAATTATGTATACTTTTAATAAGTTAATCAATACAACAATGCAACATTTTTATTTTGAGTGGTTATGATTTACAATCTTAAAATATAGAATACCCCTTTATAGAACAAACTCTCGCCTTCTATTTCTGTTACAAAACCATAAGCTTTTCATTGTTAGTATTATGTAACTAGAAATTGGTACCTTTGAATAATTAAAAAGAGTATTTTGAAGAGCAAAGTCTTCGTTGACATTCAGTTGTGTAAAACCAACTTTAAACAGCCAACGTAACTTTTTTATGCTAAAGGTTGCACTTTCGTTGTTAAGTTTGAAGCCAATGTTGTTGTTAATTTGTTTTCTTTGTTGAACTATTTTATTTTTCGTTGTTGCTTCTTTTTTTGAAATATTGAAATTGTTTTGGCATTTGGTTGGCATTTATATTTGTGGAATATACATGGGAGTCAATTGCATATTTACATTTTCCCAAACATGATTATTTATTGTTTTATTCACTTACAATAACAAATAATCATCTTCAACACAAAATGTTTGTCAAATTTCTTTCCAAGAGAGGCAACTCTTACAGAGTTATTGAATTTCAAATGCGTTTTAAATGGATTTCTCTTTTTATAATTAAAAACATAAATACGATTAAACGAATGCAAATTTAATATTAATGTCTTATTTCTTGGTGTGCTGAACATAATTTCAATAATTGTCATATTTTGTAGACGATAACAGATGGGCTATTTTTTTGGTTACGATAATATATTATAAATAATTAAAATTGGTATATCCCAAACAAATAATACGTATTACAGAACAATGTTATGTTTAATCGCATGTGTATTATTTATTGAAATCGAAATTAAGATTGAACAGAGTATCAACATAAAAATTGACACTCATTTTTAGTAATCAATTGTGTGTACAATTATATAAAATTACGGAATACCGCAAGGGCCATCGTGGTTACACATTAAAATCTAGAGGGCGACAATGCGATAGTGCGATAGTACGATGGCGACAATGCGATAGTACGATAGCGACAATGCGACAACGCGATAGTACGATGGCGACAATGCGATAGTCATCGTACTGTCGTCATCGTTTTATCGCATTGTCGCCATCGTACTATCGCACTGTCGCCATCGTATTGTCGCACTGTCGTCATCGTACTGTCGCATTGTCGCAATCGTACTACGTACTGTCGCCATCGTATTGTCGCACTGTCGTCATCGTATTATTGCACTATCGCATTGTCGCATTTTCGCCATCGTACTATCGCTTTGTCGACTATCGCCTTCCGGTACACAAACTATTTTTATTGCTGAAACTAAATAGATGACTGTATAAAGATGTACTTTGAAAGAGGTTACAGTTATAATGAAACCAAATTCTTATTAAGTTATAGAATGGGTATTGATGTAAGGTATGCCGAACTGTAAAGTATTTTTAAAAGTGGCTCCATCTAGGAAAAAATACGATGTGCGCATGTGTACCGGAAGGCGATAGACGACAATGCGACAGTACGATGACGACAATGCGACAGTGCGACAATACGATGGCGACAGTGCGATAGTACGATGGCGACAATGCGATAATACGATGACGACAGTACGACAACGCGATAGTACGATGGCGACAATGCGATAGTCATATCGTACTGTCGCCATCGTATCATCGCATTGTCGCCATCGTACTATCGCGTTATCGTACTGTCGTCATCGTACTATCGCATTGTCGCCATCGTACTATCGCATTGTCGCCATCGTACTATCGCATTGTCGCCATCGTACTATCGCATTGTCGCCATCGTACTATCGCATTGTCGCCATCGTACTATCGCATTGTCACCATCGTACTATCGATAGTACGTTGATTTTGAGTAATAAAGGGGCTTTAAAGGGAGACTGTACGATTTTCATATGTGTTAAATTGTAATATATTGATAAAAATATGTTACAATAACACAAAATAGGCAAGAAAAATTATACATTGAAGACGAATTTAATAAAATGCAGCCAAGATAAGTAAGCGCTGGTTAAAGCCGATGCCGACACTTTTACTCGTATTTGCTAGGAAACAAAATTGTGTATTTGTGTCGTATGGACGAATCTGCACTAAAACTAAATTTAGATTCACATTGTACATGCATGATATATATGCTGGCGAATTCGGCTGGAAGCCTTTTTCGATCTCAAAATTAAATATCTGGCTTATTTCGCATTTTTCGAACATGTTTTTCTTAACTTTTATTTTAATTTATATTGAAATATATTTATAATACGTTTTGTACACATTTTATATAAATCCATAAATATTTGACAAAATCGTACAGTCTCCCTTTAAGTCTGGTAACATAGATTTAACAAGATACAAAATGCTATTTTTGTTGTTTTTTTGTGGGACAATATATTCAACACATGTTCATGAACCATTTACGGTAAGTGTTCGTGTGTCGTATGAATATATATCGTTGCAGGAAATTAAAATGGAATATTTTGTGCAACACAAAAAAAATGTATCTCGTTAAATCTATGTTACCAGACTCATCTGACGTTGAAATTTTGGCTATTGCTTCAAGGAACACTGATTATTTATATGTTAACTTTATTTTACGAAATATATTACGAAATTGTCGTTGATTGTTTAGCGTTATAGAGGCTTTAAAATATAACTTCATTCGTTCCAAGATCCCGAATTAATATACGTACCATCATTAAAGTATTGTTTTGATTAAAGACCCTATAACGCTCAAAATCAACGAATATTTCGTAAAATATTTCGTAAAATAAAGTTAACACATAAACAATCAGTGTTCCTTATAGCAATAGCCCAAATTGAAACGCTAGATGCTCTGGTAACATAGATTTAACAAGATAAAAAATGCTCTTTTTATTTTTTTGTGGTACAATATATTCAACACGTGGTCATGTACCAATATAGTGTTCGTGTGGCGTATGAATAGATATCGTTGCGGGTAATTAAAATGGAATATATTTTGCTCCAAAAAGACATAATTTGGCTTTTTGCTATAAGATTTTGCATATTCGTTTGGCATTCTAAACATATTGGTTCAAATTCTGATTTCCTAATTACCGAAACAAAAACAAATTACGAAAACAAAATTGACGTCTCAACCCAGCAGCTCCAATCGTTTAAACAGTAAACGAATTAACCACTTCAATTCAATTTTCAAACATTGACTTTCGTTATATTCCGATTGAAACGAAAGTAAAATAGGGAAATACGTTCCGTATGTTGTTTTTTTTTATTAATATAATTAGTACAGCGATAAACGCTATAAAGAAAACAAATTGATTTTCTGTATTTTGTTTTGATTATTTGAAATTCTGAATTCGAAGTCATATGTGTTTTTTGTTTGGTTTCGTAAAACGCAAAACAAAACAAGAAAAGACGGTGTATACACGTACCATTGTAACCTTCATTAAGTCTTATTTCTCAGTCTTATTGCTTGCCCTCAGCCTTTCTGCGCTGTCAGCGTTTTTATATCATAATGCGGATATTTTTGTTGTCGAAAAGTATTTCACTGCTTAATAAAGCATGTATATGGATAACATTTAGACAGGTTTATAATAAATTATTGGACAAAAAATACATACATGTATACACATATTTTGTGACAAACAGTCTAGAGTTTCACAAAATAATTAACATTTTTACTCAATGTATGGCATTATTAGAAAGTTATATTCGATTACACTAGAGTTTTATTATTTTGCTGACGCTATATGAGGGACATGCTAATTACAATTTTTCAATTCAACTTTACAAATGAATGGACATTTAAAGTTGCTTACATGTACAACTTAAAAGCCGGACGGACTGCATTCTTGTTTATTATTTCAAAGTTGCTTACATGTACAACTTAAAAGCCGGACGGACTGCATTCTTGTTTATCATTTCAAAGTTGCTTACATGTACTTATGTATGAGTCTAATATGACATGCTTAGCATTAAAGCTCAATTAACATTCCTTATTTTAGCTATTTTATATAACTACCGATGTCATTGGAAAATACCTCTTCGTGCAAGATAAAGACATACCTAGCTTTCCGTGTTGTCATGTTTATATTAATGAACAGACGAGATGTGGTGTTTTCATGATTTAACCTATGTGCTTCACTTACTTCAATTAAATTAAGTAGCCTTTTAACATATAATCGATATTGAACACCATACATTTGATTGAAAGTACACCCAATTCAGTTCATAACAATTTTAACATTCATCTAAGTTATTAGGACTTAAGCAAGCTGTACTTGGGCTGTGAACTTATTTAATAAGACATCCAGCGTAGCGAAAAGATAAACTTTCGTTAAAATTGTAAAGATGAGTGTATTTAAATTATATGAGCCTCGTTCTGGGAGAACTGGGCTTAATGCGTGTGCGTACAGTGTCGTCCGAGATTAGCCGGTGCAGTCCGCACATTCGAATCACAGACAAAACTTTCCGCCTACACATAAAGAAGAGCCTTCCTTTAACCAAAATAAATACCATAACATCGGAAAGTGTCGTCCCTGATTAGTGGACTGCACAGGATAGTATTGGAAGACACTTTACGCACATGCACATGCATTAAACTCCGTTTTATCAGAGCGAGTTTAAATTAAAGAGTGTTTAAGTTCTTTTAATAAAAAAACTTCAACTTTTAAAAACGGTTCACCTAACGGAATGACGTACATTCTCTGTAATAATATAAATAATGTGTATGCAAATATCTTAAACGGTTAGATCTACTGAAGTGTTATTCATTTTGCCGACCGAATCTTTCAAAAGTGTGTTATTAACATATGATGTTTAAACAGATTAGTACAATGAGTTAATATTTCAGAACATATACATTTACCTAGATTGGCTTCACAATAAATCACACGTATGCAAAACAATCATTGTCTAATTTCACATATGTAATGTGCACTTCTAACATTAAAGTAATCAGTGAATATAAACTGGAAATATAGCATATTTTTATTCTTGCTATTAATGATAATGATAGTAATCATTATGTCGTTGTTAATGATGAAGATGATCATTTTTCGATATAATGTATAGGAATAATAAAACTCCAGAAACATTATCAGGATATTAATTATTGTCCGCTAGTGTTTATGAAGGCAAATGACCAATTGCCAATACAATACAGAACAATACGTACAATATATAAAGTCACTATGTAAGCAAGATTATGGTCTTGCATAAACCACTGTGACAGAGGCACAAAGACATTCTCTCGTTAATATTTAAAGCACTGTCACTAACGAAAATGTCGCCTTAGACGCGATTTTCGTCAATAAGAGAAGAACAAAAAGAATCTATCTTTACTTATGCTGCAGTTTTGCTGATTTTTTTCCATCTAATAACTTTTGCTCAAAAATTATATTCAAGTACTCAAAACACGGCCGATGACCTTCCGGCCTTTAATCACCTTCCAGTAACCCTTCAAACATAAACATTATCAGTCATCGGCTTCGTTCCGCTTCATGCTTACGGGTGTCTGATCGGCCACTAAAAGGCCGAACGGACCGCATTCTTGTTAACTGTTTCTTAGGAAGTACAATTCTATGGACATGTCTTTATTTATAATATACAACAGTTTTAAAACAACTTGTTTACCCGAGGAAATCTCCGTGTTTTCTTCAGATGTGCGTCTCTATTTTTCGGCGTAGCTGTCTAAAATGGGCAGTGCCGGATTAGCACAGAGGCAGTAAAACATTTGGGGCTTAGGCCCTTAGTCGGCCTAGTGCCTACTTGAAAGCCCGTATCCAGTCGATTTCACTTGTTAAAATTAGCCTACCAGTGCCAAGGCCGGCAAGACATAAAATGTGACTATGTCCTTTTATAATTATAATTGTGATTATAATACCGTAATGCCAATACGACAGTACATGTATACTAATAAGATTAAGAATTCAAGAAAACTGTAGTCGGTATATCTTCGTATTTAACTATTTATCAAGAAAAATAATATGAAACTTAAATTACGATCTACGATAGCTAGTTGCCGCTCGGTCTGTAGAAATTCTTTCGTCGTGGTCTCCTGGGGCCCCTAAAAGTCGTGGAACCCATAGGCAGTTGCCAATTCTGCCTAATGTGTAAACCGGGACTGAAGATGGGTTTTTACCTAGATTTCGTGCGATAATTGTATGCAGAAAGAACTGTGGAAGACATACCCTGCCAAAAGTATATACAATGTAATCCTTCGTTATATTCCAATTTTTCATGTAGAAATTGCATCTTCGTTTGTTGTAATTTTTACGCCACTATATTATATAAATGTATTATATTCTTGGTTCTTTTTGATATCTTTTAGAATGTATATACTTGTTCATCAAACCGTAGTTGGCACTCTGTCTATCAGATACCCCATTTGCAATATGATACTTTAAATTAGACGATAGCGCTATTTCAACAGAAGTTATTTATTATACAATGTTATATTTTGCTTGATTATTTCATTAAACAAGTGTCCATCTACACTGTATGTTACAAGACCTTATTTAGCATTGAAACTTTGGCTTTTTCTATAAGAGACACTGATTTTTTTTATAGGTTAAGCTTACTCTATGAAATATTTTACGAAATATTCGTTGATTTTGAGTGTTCATGGGGGTTTAAAATGTTTTTGATGAAAAATAAACTTTCACTTAAAAGCAATCATTACCAAATACATGTACATTGGGAATATTATCCAGTCACCGCACTTTGCAATAATGTGATGAACAGGTTATAACCGTTACAACTAAATTTACGTTAATTATGATAAGACATAAACCCATTTAGAAATCATTATAGTCATCATCTCATTACTTGCTTTAAACCCATTTATGCCTAGCTTCTAGTAAAAAGACCTTGGCAAACAGCGTAGACCCAGATGAGACGCCGCATGATGCGGCGTCTCATCAGGGTCTGCGCTGTTTGCTTTAAGTAATTTCTGTAAAAAATATTCTAAATATAGAAATAAATATACTAGACATCCCTAATTTTGGAAATAAATTGATCCAATTTAGAAGGATGGGAGAGTCCACTAGGCATAAATGGGTTAAAACACACTTTGACGTGACACTGAAAATCAGTTTAGATCCAATGACTTTTGTTATCAGGGTGTTATATCCAGTTTTATTAACAAAAACCACTTAACGTTTGCTGATCGGTTTTTGACTGGAGTACTTTTGGGGAGGATATTATGATTTGTTTTTCCATTTAATGAAGTTCAGGAGTTCATTGGTTCGCTAGATGCCGTGCCCATAATTAAAGTTAAACAACAATCTATATGGGCATCGCTCTGGTAACAAATGGGTTAAATACATGTGCGTAAAGTGTCGTCCCAGATTAGCCCGTGAAGTCCGCATAGGCTAATCAGTGACGACACTTTCCGCCTAAACTGGATTTTCGTCAAGAAGAGTCTTCCTTTAAACGAAAAATACAATAACAGTGTCGTCACAGATTAGCCTGTCTGGACTGCACATGCTTATCTGGTACGACACATAACGTACACGCATTAAACCCCCTTTTCACAGAGCGATGCTCATATATATATATATATATATATGTGATTGTACACTTTGATATTTCGTGGATTACATAACCTTCAGTGATAGATCCGGAAATGTTTGTGATTACATCGACGTGTATAGTCGTGGTTCTGGTCGGTTTAACCTTTAAATCCGCCAGAGCACCATGGCCATAATCAGCCAACATACATAAAGTTTTTTTATTTTTTATTTAGACATCGCTTTGTGACAAAAAGTTGTTTCGTTACGCGTATAAGTAATTACTAATGGTATTAACAAATGCATATAGTTTAATATAACTAGGGAATCTCTTCAGCTTCACAAGCAGCAGAAAAAATTGTGCTAAAGCAACATAAAAAATCAACATAATCACTCGCACACTTTCCAAAAATAGTTTTAATTATACGATAATATATTCAACAGAAAATGAATCATCTATTATATTTATTTTGAACATCTTTGTCTATATTAAGGGTTGTTAATAAACACTGTTCAAAATTGTTATTGATGAATACATTTTTTATTACAGACGTATACTTGATGAATGTTTTATTCGCGTTAAGTTCTCAATTATCGGTTGAATGAATACAACTTGGATATACATGTTCGAAGTATATGGTAGTTGTACTCGTCTAAGAGTATCAATCAATTCTGATTTTAGCAATTTAATGAGATCAGATAAATTTAATTACGATTGGTTTAAGTGAACATTGGGTTTTCATTGAGGCGATTCAATTTGTTTTAATGATTTAATACATGAGCGATAATTGATATTAAAACATGTACAAAGTGTACTAGAACAAAATGTACTAAACCGCAATTGAATGATTAAATAATTATAACTTAGAATTTATTGAACCAACGCGGCGCCAATTCCATTTAACATTAATTTTGTCAATAAATCTTTCAAAATGTAATTTGGATATTACGTGTTTCTATTACTGAATACTGAGTTGTTTCTTGATGCACAACACTTTGGTGTCAAACCAACATTAGTGTTCAACACCAAATTACTGTCAACCAGACAAAATAAAGAAAAACTTAAACAATGCTGCACATATTATTGAATATTACGATCTCTTAAGTTAATTTTGATACCAAAAGAGTAAAACAAACGCAATTTACTTGAACGAATTTTAATTTGACATTTACCGTTAAACATTGTCGGAAAATCCCCAAAACACACTAGCCGCCATTACTACAATAGACGTACGTGTATATTGACAACGCTGTAGCGCGGTGTGAGAAAAAGATCATTGAAATGTACTTCGCCTGTTCGAAAAAAAAACGCAAGGTAAACACTTATTTCTCACTAACTACGTTTAAAAGCATGCCCAGCCACATATATTATCATCGCCCATGCGTATTTGAAGCGAGTATAAACGATCTCAAGGTCAACATTTTATCCTCGCAAACTGAATACAACAAATTGATATGAACAATGAATGTTTTATACAAAATTAATGAACAATCTTTATGTGGCGCCATGAATCAAATATTGTTGACTTCAATTAAACTTGAAACGGACTAGTTTCGTGGATACCGACATGTTCACTCGTATTTTGTGCAGACCTAAAATTGTGTGTATGTCTTGTTTGAACAAATCTGCACACATGAATGGGGTTTTCCAAACAGTATAAATGTCTTTAAACCGGTATAAACCGGTGTCTTCTCTAGTGCATTTGTTGTGTTTCTCACTGCTTGGCTATTGGTCCCTGGACCTAACTAAGGGACTGCATTGTAAAATAAGGATTAACTCTCCTGCTGTTTTCTATACAAATATTCATGTACATGTCTCATTAGCAAAACGACACGATTGCAAGTGGCGGCCATCTTGACTTTGGCCGCCATCTTTGATTTTTGGGGTTGAATCATGGTGTTGTATTGCTATGCCTTAACGTGCTTTTCCCATTTTCTGAAGTATTTTGTGAATTTTTAATCCCACTAAAGCATGCAGGGATTGGGTAAGCTCTATCAGTAAGCAGCACATGTTTGGCTGGTTATGTGGTTTCTTACATATATTACTACACATCCGGTTTCATTATATTTTTATATACAATATGTACATAATAAACTATCATATTTGCATATATTTTTTTTTTATAGAAGATAACATATTATTTATTTTTTAGTATGATTAATAATTAAAATTGTTTTATTCCAAACACATGATGAGTATAAGAGAACCATCTTATGTTTAATCGGATTTTTAGTTGTTCGCGCTAGTGGACAACTAATGTAGAGGAAGTTTTGCAATTCAGTATGCTGCTTAACTACGCCAGGAACGATAACCACCTCATCTGCCTGTTTATACAGGTACACTGCAGACAGATCCCGCGGATTGTCTTCTCTGTAAACCCGCTGTTTACATTTAAATCACTTAGCGGTTTATCGAGTGTGTATGTAATAAATAGTGTTTTACAGCTTGTGCGACGACATTGGAGAGTTTATCATTGAAATCTGTACATATTGGCTGCTTTTAGGGAAAACAGGGCTTAATGGATGCCAAATAAGATAAGCCTGTTCACACGGATTAGCCTGTGCAATGCGCACATTCTAAGTTATCTCTATAACATAAATATGAGGATAAACAGTTCACACACATCTTGACCTGTGCTTTAAGACACACTCTTTATAAATTTGAATGGGTTGTGTTCATTTCAAACTTGCGATATAAAAAAGCTATAACATAATTTTGACAACTGAGTTGCGTCTAAGATTATGCAATAGCGAACAACTTTAGTGCCTTCAGCGCTTTGATTTATTATGATTTAAGGCGCAGTTAAGATTAATCAGAGTATCAACATAACAATTTAGACTCGTTTTGAGTTTTTAGATAAAATTGTGTGTACAAGAATATAAAATCGCGTCATGAACAATTATGCGTTATAATATATTTATTAAACATATAGAAACCGGTAAGTCAAATACCCAGGTGTTAAAGAGACAAAAATTAGTTATACTGTTTTGAAGCACATATATTTGTTTCAGTCTATTCTTAATGTCCCCCGTTCTGGACTTTTGAAATCTAGGTGTGTTTTCCTTTCGGCAGTATTCATCGTTGAATCGAAATAGGTGATATTTTGAAAATGATTTAATTAAAAACAAAAACAGTGTTATATTGTCCTGCTTGGATTTATTGTCAATTACTGATCCTATTCAAGCACTGAGCGCGTTTTGGTCATATATGAAGGCCGTGTCGCGCACCTGTCTACTCAACGTCCTACGACGCCACTTGAGCTGGAGGGCTGGAGATCTTTCTTGCACACGCAGAACGTGCAGTCGTCCGGGTCCACCAGGTAACCGCCGGAGCAGTGCGCGGCACACAACTGTTTAGCAACCGCGCAAGTGTTCGAGGTGGTGACGGTGGACACGGTGGTGGTGGCCGGGGGAGCCGCGGTTAAGGCCGCCACAGCAGATGTTAGGGGTTCTAAAAGGAAAGGAGGCATGTGGTTAGCTCTGTTTTTTTGCGATAAAATAAAACACGTGAAACAAAATCAATATAGGTACAGAACTTATTTGCGGATGATATTGAACTACATATAGAAGTTTTATCAGACGAAAATTATCAAAAGCTAGAGGACTAAATAGAGAACGTGCGTGTTTGCGATGTAACATGCGCTCCACTTTGCGGGGTAACAGTGACTCCATTTCCTGGTACGAAGCCCTGCGGTGCCTGGTTGTAGGGAATCTGCGAGCCTTGTTGGTGGGTGGGATCCCCTCCCACCTGAAGCGTCCCCTGTTGGTGGCTCGGGTCCCCTCCTGGACCACCAAGGGGAGGGCTGCCACCCGGCCCGTATAACAGCGACCCTGGAAACCAGCGACATCGCCATCACAAATCAGTGACTTGTAGCGGACCGAGTCGACATCCAAATACTATTATTTCGTATTTATGGAACAATAAATGTCCTTTTTTTCTTCAATATAGTTCGGGCATAGCATCATTATCATCATAATCTTTGTTATTATGGTCATCATCATTATAGTCGTCGTCGTCTTTGTCATCATCATAATCATCCGCGTACTCATAATCGTCCGCGTGTTATTATTCGTTTTCGGGTTCATAAACAAGGTCAAAATATACTAAATATTTTCCTTATATGTTTCAATGTAAAAGC
>VMBQ01014567.1:0-14513 GCA_007657795.1 Dreissena rostriformis | reverse complement strand
AACACACGCATTAATTCGTTTGTAAAAACGGATTTGAGTGATTATAACGTTATTATTATTAAAAGGAAAACACACATATTAACTTCCTTTGCAAAGTTTATTAAACTTCATATTGTTCAATAAACGGAACATAAACTCTTTTTTAAAATAATTGATTTATTTTTATAAATGGGCGAATATTTTGCTTCATATTAGAAAACAACCATAGGAGCGGTACAGAAGAAAGGAATGAAATTCGCTAAAGTTAGTACTAAAAACAATCCACATTTAAATTACTGTCTTATAGAAGAAATGAAATAACTGACATTAATAATTGAATAAGCCCCTAATTAAAATTACTAGCATATATAGAAGTGAAGAAGCAATTGAAGCCGATGGAACAGTCAATCAAACTGCGAATGATCTCATCTCTTTCGTTGGTGTGCATTGTAAATATTTTCGTTTATACAGACATAACACATAAAAAGGTAAAATATCTTTCAATAATTTAGCTGTTGTGTATCATGAAATTAATTACACTTACGTCAACATCAAAACCCCATCTGATTTCCAGTTTGCGACGACATCGAATATACCTTGCCTCATCATTGCTAATTATAAGATCAGGTGTGTCGAACTGCTTTCCAATTGAGTCGCTTAACTTTCCGAGAGTGTCGTTGGTTTGTCCAATTGTGTCGTTTGACTGTTCAATTGTATCTTTTGGTTGTTCAATTGTATCTTTTGGTTGTTCAATCGTGTCTTTTGGTTGTCCAATTGCGTCGCTTGGCTTTCCATTTGTGTCGCTTGGTTTTCCAATTGTGTCGTTAGGTTGTCCAATTGTGTCGTTTGGCTTTCCAATTGTGTCGTTCGGTTTTCCAATTGAGTCGTTAGGTTTTTCAATTGTGTTGTTAGGTTTTCCAATTGTGTCGTTAGGTTGTCCAAGTGTGTCGTTTGGCTTTCCAATTGTGTCGTTTGGTTTTCCAATTGCGTCGTTTGGCTTTCCAATTGTGTCGTTTCGCTGTCTAAGTGTGCCATTTGTTTTTTCTATTGTGTCGTTAGATTTTTCAATTGTGTCGTATGATTTTCCAATTGTAATGTTTGGCTTTCCAATTGTTTCTTTTGTCATTCTCGTTATTTCAATGAGATGAGTTGTTGTCGTCGTAATTTCGGGTTTCGTAACCGTGCAATACATGAAGGTGATGACGCAAAATAAGAAAAACGATACCGTTTCATTACAATTAATCAGATACATTCTGGTTAAGTTCTTTAACAATATTGGAATTAAAGATAACACTTGAGTAGAAAAGTCAACGCAAAGTTTATCAGCGTCTCTGTTAACCCCAAACCTTGAAGGAAATTTGTTGTGCTGTTTTGTGAAAATCATCGTGTTTATATGCAATTTGTATCACAATTATTGTATAATAAAGCGTTGAACCAATCAAATTGAAAGCTGTTCATCAAAGGATAAAAAGATGTTGGTGCACACGGGTTGTCAAATGGGCACGAAGTCACGTTTTGCCGATTACTGATACAAATCATTCTCCACAAATTATGTATACTAAAATAGTTTTGGTTCTCTATTCTATTCATGAAGTGTAATTACTAGTTGTTCGCATGAGCTAATTCTTCGTTAACATTACTAAACATCTGCAACGAAATATTTATTATGCAACGGGTTATGGAGGTTAAGACGACTTTGATTTCGTTTATTTTTCCTTTTAATGCATTTATAAATTACAAGTTGTTTGAATTGTGGCAGAAAGGTATTTAAGTTTTCACGAATATATGACATATTGATATTGGTAATTAAATAAGATTCAGCCATTGTCACGCATGCCGAACCACACAGTTCAAAGCTCACAACATTGTTTATGTTTTCTATTTGGAGCTATTTAATCATTCACTGTTAATACAGCCTTAGTGGGATATCTTAACAACAGTTTAACTTGTGTTATCATTTCAGATTAAATTGTTTTAATACAAAATGCGTTTACTGCTTCCAAAGAAATACGGTATTTTACACACAAATAAAAAAACATTTAAATAGCGAAAGTCGCAAATACTTCAGAGCCACAGACTAAAGGAATTTTACAAGTTTAGTACTTTTTAAAAGTTTATACTAAGGAACTTCGTGAATAATGGTCCTGACCTAAACTAAATACCGCAAAATCATTGATTTTCGTTGGCATGAAATTTTGTGTTTTTAAAGACATTTTCATGGTCATGTAAATTCGTGGATGTTCGATAATGAACAAAAAAATGGGCAATATGCACCGGGCTTTCTCCGATGTGTTTATGTCAAAGTCGTTGATCGGTCATCCCAAAAAAACAGCGAAAATTAACGTCCCTCGAATAATGATGATTTACAGTATTCCACGACTATATGACTGTTTACTGGGCTTCTTAAGTATTTTTCCATTACTCTCTCTTAGATGTTGCTCCATATGTTGGTACGTACGTCTTTGTAATAGCGTAAATTAAAAAAATGTTTAAATTGTTACCGACATATGACATTATCCAATATGTTTAAGGATTTTCTTGTTGTTACCACCGGCAAAACCTACGATGTGCGAAACGAGGTCACCTGCAAATCCACCAATGTAGTCTACGCTGTGCACTGCGAACGCCGTAAGACCTTTGTATATGTAGGAGCAACAGGAGATACCCTGTACCAACGACATCTCCTTAACCTGTCCCGGATACGGACTCGACACATCGACCCGGTTACCGAGCACTTTTACACAAACAGCCACAGCGTCGCGGACTTCCGGATCATGGGACTAGAAATTAAATGGATCCGACGAGTACCGGAAGACCATTGAACAACTTTGGAAGAGCAAACTGAGGACGTTCAAACCAAATGGACTGAACACAAAAGAATAATAAAATTAATAATTAATAAATAAAAATAATTATAATAATAATAATAAATAATAATAATAATAATAATAATAATAATAATAATAATAATAATAATAATAATAATAATAATAATAATAATAATAATAATAATAATAATAATAATAATAATAATAATAATAATAATAATAATAATAATAATAATAATAATAATAATAATAATAATAATAATAATAATAATAATAATAATAATAATAATAATAATAATAATAATAATAATAATAATAATAATAATAATAATAATAATAATAATAATAATAATAATAATAATAATAATAATAATAATAATAATAATAATAATAATAATAATAATAATAATAATAATAATAATAATAATAATAATAATAATAATAATAATAATAATAATAATAATAATAATAATAATAATAATAATAATAATAATAATAATAATAATAATAATAATAATAATAATAATAATAATAATAATAATAATAATAATAATAATAATAATAATAATAATAATAATAATAATAATAATAATAATAATAATAATAATAATAATAATAATAATAATAATAATAATAATAATAATAATAATAATAATAATAATAATAATAATAATAATAATAATAATAATAATAATAATAATAATAATAATAATAATAATAATAATAATAATAATAATAATAATAATAATAATAATAATAATAATAATAATAATAATAATAATAATAATAATAATAATAATAATAATAATAATAATAATAATAATAATAATAATAATAATAATAATAATAATAATAATAATAATAATAATAATAATAATAATAATAATAATAATAATAATAATAATAATAATAATAATAATAATAATAATAATAATAATAATAATAATAATAATAATAATAATAATAATAATAATAATAATAATAATAATAATAATAATAATAATAATAATAATAATAATAATAATAATAATAATAATAATAATAATAATAATAATAATAATAATAATAATAATAATAATAATAATAATAATAATAATAATAATAATAATAATAATAATAATAATAATAATAATAATAATAATAATAATAATAATAATAATAATAATAATAATAATAATAATAATAATAATAATAATAATAATAATAATAATAATAATAATAATAATAATAATAATAATAATAATAATAATAATAATAATAATAATAATAATAATAATAATAATAATAATAATAATAATAATAATAATAATAATAATAATAATAATAATAATAATAATAATAATAATAATAATAATAATAATAATAATAATAATAATAATAATAATAATAATAATAATAATAATAATAATAATAATAATAATAATAATAATAATAATAATAATAATAATAATAATAATAATAATAATAATAATAATAATAATAATAATAATAATAATAATAATAATAATAATAATAATAATAATAATAATAATAATAATAATAATAATAATAATAATAATAATAATAATAATAATAATAATAATAATAATAATAATAATAATAATAATAATAATAATAATAATAATAATAATAATAATAATAATAATAATAATAATAATAATAATAATAATAATAATAATAATAATAATAATAATAATAATAATAATAATAATAATAATAATAATAATAATAATAATAATAATAATAATAATAATAATAATAATAATAATAATAATAATAATAATAATAATAATAATAATAATAATAATAATAATAATAATAATAATAATAATAATAATAATAATAATAATAATAATAATAATAATAATAATAATAATAATAATAATAATAATAATAATAATAATAATAATAATAATAATAATAATAATAATAATAATAATAATAATAATAATAATAATAATAATAATAATAATAATAATAATAATAATAATAATAATAATAATAATAATAATAATAATAATAATAATAATAATAATAATAATAATAATAATAATAATAATAATAATAATAATAATAATAATAATAATAATAATAATAATAATAATAATAATAATAATAATAATAATAATAATAATAATAATAATAATAATAATAATAATAATAATAATAATAATAATAATAATAATAATAATAATAATAATAATAATAATAATAATAATAATAATAATAATAATAATAATAATAATAATAATAATAATAATAATAATAATAATAATAATAATAATAATAATAATAATAATAATAATAATAATAATAATAATAATAATAATAATAATAATAATAATAATAATAATAATAATAATAATAATAATAATAATAATAATAATAATAATAATAATAATAATAATAATAATAATAATAATAATAATAATAATAATAATAATAATAATAATAATAATAATAATAATAATAATAATAATAATAATAATAATAATAATAATAATAATAATAATAATAATAATAATAATAATAATAATAATAATAATAATAATAATAATAATAATAATAATAATAATAATAATAATAATAATAATAATAATAATAATAATAATAATAATAATAATAATAATAATAATAATAATAATAATAATAATAATAA
Source organism: Dreissena rostriformis (assembly GCA_007657795.1). NCBI lineage: Eukaryota > Metazoa > Mollusca > Bivalvia > Myida > Dreissenidae > Dreissena > Dreissena rostriformis. The sequence continues at coordinate 9,047 of VMBQ01014567.1, read as the reverse complement.
TAATAATAATAATAATAATAATAATAATAATAATAATAATAATAATAATAATAATAATAATAATAATAATAATAATAATAATAATAATAATAATAATAATAATAATAATAATAATAATAATAATAATAATAATAATAATAATAATAATAATAATAATAATAATAATAATAATAATAATAATAATAATAATAATAATAATAATAATAATAATAATAATAATAATAATAATAATAATAATAATAATAATAATAATAATAATAATAATAATAATAATAATAATAATAATAATAATAATAATAATAATAATAATAATAATAATAATAATAATAATAATAATAATAATAATAATAATAATAATAATAATAATAATAATAATAATAATAATAATAATAATAATAATAATAATAATAATAATAATAATAATAATAATAATAATAATAATAATAATAATAATAATAATAATAATAATAATAATAATAATAATAATAATAATAATAATAATAATAATAATAATAATAATAATAATAATAATAATAATAATAATAATAATAATAATAATAATAATAATAATAATAATAATAATAATAATAATAATAATAATAATAATAATAATAATAATAATAATAATAATAATAATAATAATAATAATAATAATAATAATAATAATAATAATAATAATAATAATAATAATAATAATAATAATAATAATAATAATAATAATAATAATAATAATAATAATAATAATAATAATAATAATAATAATAATAATAATAATAATAATAATAATAATAATAATAATAATAATAATAATAATAATAATAATAATAATAATAATAATAATAATAATAATAATAATAATAATAATAATAATAATAATAATAATAATAATAATAATAATAATAATAATAATAATAATAATAATAATAATAATAATAATAATAATAATAATAATAATAATAATAATAATAATAATAATAATAATAATAATAATAATAATAATAATAATAATAATAATAATAATAATAATAATAATAATAATAATAATAATAATAATAATAATAATAATAATAATAATAATAATAATAATAATAATAATAATAATAATAATAATAATAATAATAATAATAATAATAATAATAATAATAATAATAATAATAATAATAATAATAATAATAATAATAATAATAATAATAATAATAATAATAATAATAATAATAATAATAATAATAATAATAATAATAATAATAATAATAATAATAATAATAATAATAATAATAATAATAATAATAATAATAATAATAATAATAATAATAATAATAATAATAATAATAATAATAATAATAATAATAATAATAATAATAATAATAATAATAATAATAATAATAATAATAATAATAATAATAATAATAATAATAATAATAATAATAATAATAATAATAATAATAATAATAATAATAATAATAATAANAGTTATACGATATAATTGTCAGGATAAGCATTGAAGTGGAACAAACAATGTTCCATGTACATCTCATCGTTTAGTTTTCTATTTTGCCTCTTTGAATTCTTTGCACACAATCATAATGGACTTAAAAAAAATCAAAGTGCTTAAGGCACTGAAGTTGTTCGCTATTGCATAATCTTAGCGCAACTCAGTTTTCAAAATTATGTTATAGCTTTTTATATCGCAAGTTTGAAATGAACACAAGCCATTCAAATTTATAAAGAGTGTGTCCTAAAGCACAGGTCGAGATGTGTGTGTACTGTTTATCCTCATATTTATGTTATATAGATAACTTAGACAAAATCGCATAGGCTAATCAGTATGCACAGGCTTATGTTATTGACATGCATTAAGCCCCGTTTTCCCTGAAAGCAGCTAATATGAACAGATTTCAATGATATACCTGCCAATGTTGTGGCACAAGCTGTTAAACACTATTGATTACATACACACTAGATAAACTGCGGTGTACCAGTGGTGAATTACAAATAGGCAGCTGCGGTGGTTATCAAAACTAGCGTAGTTAAGCATCACACTGGCTTGCAAAACTCCCTCTACATTAGCTGCTTCAAACAAACTGAACAACTTCAAACGAACGGACCTGAAAACGGCAAAAACATGCTTCCCTTAAACTGCCCTCAAACTTCCCGGATAGCATAACACGTAATTCTTCGCACTTTTATATATTTAAAGAAGGTTAAATTCAAATTAACAACATTTCACAAACCCAGCCTAGACACACGCGATGAATTAAATTATACGCTTGCTTACTTTCAATGAAATACCAATCGCGTGCAGCCATTTAACTTTCGGGCATGATTACGTTTAATTAAGCGTTATCAACAAAGGGGGTTGTGGGTTTGGTAATTGAATTCTTGTTGCAAATAAAACTTATGAGCTTGATATATTCCGTCTAGCCCTTGCAATAAACCTGAATAATAGTGGGTCGAAAGGAAAACAAATGTTTAGTTAACAGGATCGTCCAGTAGCGATTGGGTATCTTTCGTTGAACTAGTTTAAAACTTAATATCAACATTTAACACATCTATGATACTTCACAAAATATCGTTAAAAAACATCTACAATGTATTACCATTAAAAGTGTTATCGCACGTCTAATAAAATACATTAATACAGTATCAATAGTTATATACAGTCAAAACTGCCAACTGTGAACTACAAGAAAGGTAGGTTAAGATCTTTAGGTTCCAAGAGAATGTAAACAACAGAGACATCGTAACTTATTCGAGCGCGGACGAGGAAGACCTAGTTTGTATACAAACGACGTGAGAAAACAACAACGATATGGTTATGAATCAAACGCCTTACATACGCTCGCCTTTTGATAACCCTTCCAGTCGGCCTAGGTTTCATGTTTTTGAAATTGCGAAGTTCGGGAATGTTGTAATTAAACATAATCAGTTTGGCTAACGTTTTATAGAGACATCACAAACACTTATAACATTTTACAAACAAATCATACGCACAATTGTTTTAACTTTCATTTGATGTGTTAACCTCAACTTAACAAGACGTCAAAACAGTGGATCATTCCCAAGAGCATCGTTAGAAAACCAATTAATAAACCTCTTTATCTAACACGTTCTATCCATGTTTTTTCAATGCATTAAGGTAACAAAAAATCAGTCATATTAAAAAATCATTTTTAATGTATATGCCATATCAACCGTAAAAGCTTGACTGAAACCAGCAATGATGCATAGATTGGGTAAGTGTTGTTGGTGCCTTGGTATAAGTTTTTTTTTAAAATCTCGCGTTATCCGAAAATAGCGTCGCAAAAATGATTCTCTCTTTTGTCGATGCATTTGTAGTTAAACAGCATTCACCGATTCGTCCCTTTAGAGTTATAAAAGTATATCAGTATTTAAGAAATAATCGACGGGTAACCGTTGGTTATTGCGGTAATAACCGACGGTATGGAGTTCCGATGCGTAGGAATTAAACACGAGGGCGTAGCCCGAGTGGTTTGATAACACGTATCGGAACGACAAACCGTTGGTTATTACCGCAATAACCAACGGTTACCCGTCGATTATTTCGATTCTACGACAATTCCACCACGAAAATGTGTTTCAATAACATCCGAAATATAGTGTCCGAATTATATGCCACTTGATTCAAACAGCTTAAATGTGCCTTTTCTTCTTGTTAAAACTTATTTTATATACAGAAACATTGAATTAACTTTGCTTCCAGTGCGTTAATTCGGTTATAAGTACTTTAAGAAGTAAAGAAACAAGATTTTGTAAGTTTATTCGGTAGAATAGATTCACGCGCTGTGCGAGGAAAACAACCGTTGGTATATCGGGGCAATAACCCACGGTAAGCTCCCTTCTCATTCTTATGATCATGCGTTGGTTATTGATATGCGACTGTGGTAGAATATAATTTATTGTACACAGCAGAAAGAATATTTATACATCTTAGATTGCATTGGAACACATTTAAACAACAGCACAACGCCGATATGAATATATTTATCTACATATAACAACATTCAAGTGATAGTTTCTAAGATNTTTAAGAAATAATCGACGGGTAACCGTTGGTTATTGCGGTAATAACCAACGGTATGGAGTTCCGATGCGTAGGAATTAAACCACGAGGGCGTAGCCCGAGTGGTTTGATAACAAGCATCGGAACGACATACCGTTGGTTATTACCGCAATAACCAACGGTTACCCGTCGATTATTTCGATTCTACGACAATTCCACCACGAAAATGTGTTTCAATAACATCCGAAATATAGTGTCCGAATTATATGCCACTTGATTCAAACAGCTTAAATGTGCCTTTTCTTCTTGTTAAAACTTATTTTATATACAGAAACATTGAATTAACTTTGCTTCCAGTGCGTTAATTCGGTTATAAGTACTTTAAGAAGTAAAGAAACAAGATTTTGTAAGTTTATTCGGTAGAATAGATTCACGCGCTGTGCGAGGAAAACAACCGTTGGTATATCGGGGCAATAACCCACGGTAAGCTCCCTTCTCATTCGTATGATCATGCGTTGGTTATTGATATGCGACTGTGATAGAATTGTGTATATACCATGATAGCAGATTTTTCATGTCAATACGATTGTGCTGAAAAACCTTTACGTTTTACTGGTAATTGTATAAAGACCTGACATAGAAATAGATAAGTGCTCCGAAACAGGGTTTAAGAACCAGATAACCATATAAAGTTTCTAGGTGTTCAAATCTATTAACCTTTATATTAAACAAATCTACACATGTTATACAAAGTCTTGCATAATTGATGGTAATAAAATTCTCAGGCAACGCGTTCACGATGTTGTCAGAGCAACACTCGAGGTATACGATGCTGCAAGCAATTTAGAAGGATCGAGCTGTAACACATCTCAGGAGATCTGTTATGACGTGCACAGTCTACACGATGAATTTATTGCCACAATTGGGAACCTCGTTTCATACCACGCCATCCTTATAGTGACAATGATTGCATGTCATTTACAGTAAGTATTTAAAGGTAAGAAAATGAAATTCTGAGTATAATTATATACTTAAGGTTTAAGAATGAGTGTACGTTACTGTTATATATTTGAGTGTCTTCTGCTATTATTCAATGTAAAATTATACCAATCCGAATTACAATAATGTATCAACTAGCAATGTGCTTTACTGTTACAAACTGTTTGAAACTAGGTATTTAAAAGAGATATTAAAACAAAAACGGATTTGGGTGATTTCAACGTAATATCATTTAAGTACATATTGTAACTGCTTTTTAAAAGATTATTGAAATTCATTCGAATAAAGGTACATAAACTCAATATATAATTAACTGCTTTGAATATATAAATGGACAAATATTAAACTTCATAATAGAAGAAAACCACATGATCGATAGAAAAAAAACGAACAAAATGAACTATATTAAATTAAAAACACACATACACTTTAAGCCTCTGATTGAAATTACTATGGAAAAAAAACGAAATGAAATCACTGACATTAACAATTATTAGAACCATAACAAATATAACATGCATATATATAGAAGAGATGAAGCAATGGAACCATATGGAACAATGTATGAATCGGCTAGGGATTCCATCTATTTCATGGGTGTGAATTGCTAATCCGATCATTGATACAAACGTAAAATATACAAAGTCAAAAAAATATGTATTTAAATAAGCTGTTTTTAATCATGCAATTAAAAAACACTTACGTCCACATCAAAACCTAATTTTGATTGAAGTTTGCGACGACGTCGAGTATACCTTGCCTCCATTTTTGTGAGAATAAGATCCATTGTGTCGATTGGATTTCAACTTGTGCCGTTTGGCTGTCCCACTAAGTCGTTAGGCTTTCCATTTTTTCGTTTGGCTTTACAATTGTTTCGTTTGGCTGTCGAATTGTGTCGTTTTGCTTTCCAAACGAGTCGTTTTGGTTTTCAATTGTGTCGTTTGTCTCTCCAATTGTTTCGTTTGGCTTTCCAAATGAGTCGTCTGGATTTTCAAATGTGTAGTGTGTCTCCCCAATTGTTTCGTTTGGCTTTCCAATTGTTTCGTTTGGCTTTCCAAATTAGTCGTCTGCATTTTCAAATGTGTAGTGTGTCTCCTCAATTGTTTCGTTTGGCTTTCCAATTAGTTCGTGTGGCTTTCCAAATGAGTGGCCTGGATTTTCAATTGTGTCGTTTGTATCTCCAATTGTGACGTTTGGCTTTCCAATTGTGACGTTTGACTTTCCAATTGTGACGTTTGGCTTTCCAATTGTGACGTTTGGCTTTCCAATTGTGACGTTTGGCTGTCCAATTGTGACGTTTGGCTTTCCAATTGTGACGTTTGGCTGTCCAATTGTGTCGTTTGGCTTTTCAATTGAGACGTTTGGCTGTCCAATTGTGTCGTTTATTGTTCTCATTATTTCACTAAGCTGACTTCCTAGAGTCGTAATTTCGGGTTTCGTAACCGTACAATACACAAAGGCGATTACGAATAATAACGAAAACGACAACGTATCTTTACAATTAATCAGAGGCATTGTGCGAAAGCTCTTTAACACTATTTGAATTAATGATAACACTTTGATAAGAACAGTGAACGAAAATGTCATCACCGATACTGTCAGCCGCGAATCGTGAAGGAGAATATAAGTAGTGCTGTTTTTTGAAAATATTCGCATTTAATGTACGTAATTATGTGCCATAAGAATTGTAGTATAACGCATAGAACCAATCACAATTAAAGCTATTCATCAAAATTTATAACGATGACGGTGCACACTGGTTGTAAAAGTTGCACGAAGTCACGTTTTGCCGATTAATCACTTTCGAAATCATTTGCTACTAAGTATACATAATAAAAACAGTTTAAGCTCACATAACTATTCATGAAGTGTTATAAGCAGGTGTTCACATGAGCATACTATTCATGAAGTGTTATAAGCAGGTGTTCACATGAGCTTATTGATCATAAAAATACCGAATATTTGCAATACAATATTTATTATACAACAGGTAATGGAGGTTAAGACGACTTTTAGTTCATTTCATTCTTCCCTTTAAGGCATTAATAAATTACTCATTCATCGGAAATTGGGAGAAATGTCTTGTGTATTTCATTAATATCTGACACTTTGATATTGGTAATTAATAACATTCAATAATTGTCACGCATGCCGAACCAACACCTGCAAAGCTCACAACATTGTTCTACTTTATGTATGGAGCTCTTGAATCAAACACTTTTGCTAAACGTGGCAAAATGACACTAATATGCATTTGATGCAAACATCGCAACCATGTCAGAGACATTTGGTGCAAAATAAAGCTGTACACTTGTTGAAACTGTTGAAACAAGTTTAAAACGTAGCTTTATTATCTTTGTTCAGTGTGAGGTTCGGCGTTTCCAATTAATACATTCTTAAATCAGAAGAAGTCAAATGACATCTTAATCTATTTTCTTTAATAATTGCCATCGTACACTTACTGGAAAACGACTGAAATTTGTGTTTGTTGTCAACCAATATTAAATTTATGATCATTTAATTTCTGAAAATGCAGCTCTCATTTTGTTATTTCATTTTTATTATAACTTGCAGTTATGCCATTGTTAAATATAAGAACAGATTGAAAAAAGGTGGCTATAATATACGATTTTCATTAAAATAAAAATACATACTTAAAATATTTATATATTATTTATTGAACGGTTTAATAGCATAACGGTTTACGTGCATTTGATAACAAAATAATTGTAGCTGCATTGCCTGATGGGGTAATATTTGTTATGTGTCGTGTTCTGAGAAAACTTGACAAAATGCATGTGCGTAAAGTGTCATCCCGGATTAGCCTGTGCAGTCCACACAGGCTAATCCGGGACGACACTTTCCGCCTAAACTGGATTTTTGCTAAGAAGAGACTTCATTTAAACTAAAAATGTCATAAAAGCGGAAAGTGCCGTTCCTGATTAGCCTGTGCGGACTGCACAGGCTAATCTGGGACGACACTTTACGCACTTGCATTATGCCCAGTTTTCTCAGAACACGACATATATTTGTTAACCATACGTGAGTTTTACTGTCGTTATTATTGACATTTACGTGTGCTCATAGTGCATTGATAATATTGTATTTGAAATCATGATAAATAGTTTTGAAAATAAATTATGCTGTTAGATTTATGCGAAAACCATTAAAATATTGCTACGCTACAACCATTAGTTTTGTAGTCACCAAGTTGACACACAGTTCAAAGATTGTACAACAAATTAACCATAACGTTGATTACGCTACGAATAAATATTTTAGCCTAAACAAAAGGATGTTTTTCCCTGTACCTGAAATAAAAAACATAAAAAATATGAGTACAATTTCGTTTTAGCAGTTTTCGCTTTACATGTATAGTTTTCAATTTTGTTTAAGTCATACGAGAAAAAATATGATAGACGGCCAACTGGGGAATTCAAAAGCACACCCTCTGTATCAATGTCCAAAACGACTTCATAATCTTTTAAAATTAAAAAAAAACTAGACATTTAAAAAGGTCAAGATTCAATTTTGTCCGGCTATTCATGGCACACTAAAATAGGCATATAAGCATACATATGATAGCAACTCGTGATAGTAAATTGTTCTGACGGCAGTCTTTTTTCAATTATATTACACATATTTGAAATAAGATAACCAAAGTGTTGTGTAAAAAAAGTCCAAAAAACTTCTTTTATTAGAATTGATAGACGTAATTGATGGTCGTGTAAAACCAGAAACTGCTCACCTGAACAAATCAGTAACGATTGCATACAATGTTATTCCACCGCCACAAATCGGAAGAGGAATTACAGGGATGCTCTAATATGGAACGGTATTTAGGTAAAAATTACATCATTCGTGGTGAATATTTACATTATGACTGAGGTTCATTCTAAGATGCTTCAAGACAATTCCAACATGCTTGTTGTCAATTCGTTTATACTTGATGATTGTTGCAACATTACATCATTCATGGTGAATATTAACATTATGCCTGATGTTTATTCTAATATGCTTCATGACA
>VMBQ01014566.1:0-13847 GCA_007657795.1 Dreissena rostriformis | reverse complement strand
ATTATATCTCAATGATTACGATTTCTTACATAAAATACATAATATATAATCAACATAACGTTTATTATTTTCGTTGCTATTTATTTTTTAAAGCCCCATTAACACTCAAAATCAACGAATATTTCGTAAAATTTCCCGAAACAATATAGATCTATTCATACGACACAAGAGCACTAACATGGTACCATGTTAGTGTTCATGTGTCGTATGAATTAGATATCAGTGCGGGAAATTAAAATGGAATTAATTGTGACACGAACAATTAAAAACGTTCATTTTATATCTACAAACATCTATGTTTCCAGACCACATCTGGCGTTGAAATTTCGGAAATTGCTTTATGCAACACTGATTTTTAATTTTCTTAATTTATTTAACGAAATATTGTACGAAATTTTCGTTGATTTTTGAGTGCAAATGGGTCTTTAATCTATATATATTGATTCTTTGTCGCAGAGTTTGGTAAATTTAATCTGCATAATAAACAACAACAAACACAAAAAAACAGACGCGGATGTTCCACGGAATCGATACATCATTCCTTTTTTATTAATGAGTAGTAAATATTTAATTTTTAAAATAGTTCATACTGTTTTTAAGATATTAAGGGTCTATCGCAGGTCGTACTCTAAATAAACAAAAAGCTAAAGCCAATATGACATTAAGAATGTGCTTATCAGATGTTCAATTTTGAATCCGTTTTGGGAATTCATTTCTTCTGACAAACAACGATTTGGATGTCTTCAATTGTTCACAAACAATTTCTGCAATAACGATTGTTAACAGTAATTGTTACCTGTCACTCATCGCTTGTTCGTGTACGATGTTTTTGTTTAGATGTACAATTTCATTTAGCGTATGGTGGCGAAACCTTATAAACAGACATTTGGATTATTTCCAAAATATGTCAAGTAAACTTTATTTCAACTGAAATGAACATAACAAAGATAAAATGTAATATATTTCAATAAGAAATGCAAATTAAACTTCCTATCGCCGAATATAATTGAAAACAAATATTTGTTACGTTCTTCTACTTTTTTTATTTTATTTTAATAAGTCTTGTTAACCTAAACATAGCAAGCGATTTTCAAATCAGTGCGCAATAACATGTTTTGATTTGGTAGCACAAATGATAAACGTTATTTTAAAATTCACGGCCGTTGATTCCCTGTTAATAACTTAGAGGCGTTACTGATTTCAATCGCATAAAATTTGATACATCGCTAAAATACTATTCGTGTACGAAATGTTATGAAGTCAGAAAGCGTGAAAATTAAAACCACAGGTTATATATGGACATCTTACACACTAGAAAAATAAACACAACGGTCAACAATCGTTCAAATAATAACCTTTTTTTCTAAATAAATAAGTAAATCGCCACGGCTTAAGCATTGGGAATAAACTGTGTCGTTTAAATGATTTTTACGTTAAATCCGTATTTTCTAAATAATCGAAAATAAACGTTGCAAATGCTTTGCTATATGTGTCGTGTTCTGAGAAAACTGGACGAAATGCATGTGCGTAAAGTGTCATCCCAGATTGCCTGTGCAGTCCGCACAGGCTAATCCGGGACGACACTTTTCGCCTTAACTGGATTTTCGCTAAGAAGAGACAACATTTAAACGAAAAATTCCATAAAAGCGGAAATTGTCGTCCCTGATTAGCCTGTGAGGACTGCACAGGCTAATTTGAGATGACAATTTACGCACAAGCATTTTGCCCAGTTTTCTCAGAACACGACACATATTACCGATTCTATTGATGATTATCCCTAAGTAATAAATATATATTTTAATATACATTTTTCATAATCAGGAGCGTCGTATTTTTCGTTTGAATATAATACATACATTCGTTTTTGAATATATTATAATCATCATTCTTGTCGAATTGTAAACAAGTCCCTCTTAATCTATCATACATTTTCAAAATTGTCCTTTCTCCAGTTACTGGTTTTGCTCCACTTGTATTTCTTGATCCAGTTACAATACTTGCCACGTTGATCTTCCAATAAATAGAATTGAACACTTTCCAAAAGAAAATGTATTCGGTAACATGAATCAGAATTTCTACCATTAAATGTTAAACAATTTCAGCCGTCGGTTTTTAATGGACTAAAGTAAGTATATTCCGTAAAGGACATCGTTTTTGTGATTGAATCAAATAAGTGCATTAACGCGGTTTTGATTGTTAAAACAAGCGAGTCGAATACGATATTGTTAGTATTGATATTTTTTTCTACAATTAATATTAAAAACATTGCCAAACACACAACAACTTAGATTAGTGTCTTGTCATTGAAAATAAAGCCTATACAATACAAGTTCACTAACCTGCAAGATCTTTGTCCTCATGTCCGACTACTTTGTTTTGCGAATGATCCATTGCAGCAGAATGTCAATGTCATTTATAACGAACAACGTAGATTATCGTTATGATTGCAGTCTGGGTCCGAATGATTATCCACTTATCCACTTAAAATAAATGGAAAGCTTAACAAAAGGGAATATTATCTTCACTGTGTTAACAGTCCAGTAATGATTGCAAAATTTCTTCTGAAAAATGTTCCTCATTTCACGCATAGAGTCCATGAAAGAGTCTGGCCATACGCTAAAGAAAGTAGTTTTTTTAGATATATTTGTTATATGATTTTATTATTTAAATGACGATAAGCTGTATATGCTAAAGTCAAAATAAACTATTCCGTTACGTTCTACAAATATAACACTTTTATTACATAGTTTAAAAAAACGATTCCACCTCACAACTGAACATTGGAAACTATTTTCATATTTACTGGTCAAAATGTGTGTATATACATTAAAGCGCTTCCTAATGTTCAGTTTCTTGAGACCAGAGACGTAATGGCATAGTTCTTCACGAAACACCAGTCAGTGTTTGTTTGTGAAATGTTTTGTTTGTACAATTCATTACATTCCTTACGTTCTATCAAACGCAAGTACTTGTACAATAAGAACAAACTTAGTCAGTAAATAATGTCTTCAGTCTCTTGTTTTCTTATACGTTATTTTAAATTACTGTTTCTACTCCAATATGCAACGATATTTGCCAAACTTATATGTAACATGAACAGTAATTGGCTAAGACTACACAACTTTGACGAATAATTGGGAACCAATTCTAACGACACTTCTTTATGTATATTAAGAAAGTAATACAAATTTGACTTAATTTGTAGTGTATTGATTTACCATAAGGGGTTGATCAAAGCAATTAGCCAATACAAATATGTCGACACAACATCAAATAATTCGAGCAATTCTGCATTCTTCTATTTAATGTGTACTTTCAAAGATATTGAATTAATAAAAAATCAATACATTAATCAAACACATGAACAGGTAAATACAGATATGGAAACTTATATGAATCATGAATTTTTTAAACAGAATGGTTAGAAAGACTTAAATAAAGCAAAGCATTCATGTGTTTAAATGTATTAAATGCAGAATGTAATATGCAAGAAAGACAACTCATACATAACTACGAATGAATTGATACAAGTAGTTCCCGATTTGTGTTATTGTAAATAATGACATAATTACACCTTTCACATACACGGTTCTTTATGTTCAGGTAATCTTTCCACCTGACCAATGTTTGTTTTAAGAAGCAAATAATATTGTGTGTATACATAAATTATGCGTAACTATCTAGACAGAACATTACCCACCGATGTAAAGCATAAACATAGTACTATTCGTTTATTTTAATAACATCAAATTACAGTACTTAATTTTCATATTTTAATGACAAGGGGTCGTATGGCGACGATCACATGTACCAAACAAGACATGTACATTATTTCCAAAATATTTGAAGTAAAGGTTGTGTAAACTGTTTTGAAGGTCGAACAACTTAAAAACATAAATAAGGAATGCCAATTAAACTTCCACTCGTGGAATATAGTTGGACAACACACATGTTTTGCGTTCTTCTATTTTTTAATATCATTAAATGCGTCATGTTAGCCTCAAGTTAGCAAAGATCCTCAAACCAATCAGAGTGCAATACCATGTTTTGATTTGGTAACACAAACGACGCATGTGATTTAATGTACCGGAACTTTAAAATTCACGGACGTTGAGTCGCTGTTAACAACTTTAGAGGCGTTACCGATTTCAATCGAATGATGACATTTGATACATCGCTATACTACTTTTATGGATAGATCTTAAATTGTTTCTTTTTATGTACTTACGTTTGGTTGAAATTGCTTTTTTGTTCGGGCTATTTTATATTTGATAAATGTAAAGTTTTATGAATACTTGCCATTGCAAAATGCAATATATAGAAATGTTTATGTGTCACCTCCGGATTTATTTTTGAATCACGTTATCTATCAAATAGGGATGATTATCCATAAAGTAGTCAATATATATATATTTTAAATACATTTTTCATAGTCAGGGGTGTTGATTTGCTTGTTTGAATATAATACATACATTCGTTGTTGTTTTTTTAAATCAACTACAGATATCATTTTAGTTCATTGTAATCTCTATCACTTAAGCATTTGAAATTAAGTGTGCAGTTTAAAAATGTTTTACGTTATACCCGTATTTTCTAAATAATCGAGAAAAAAAAAACGATAAAAAGATTAGTTATACTACCGATTTCTATTGATAATTAAAATAAAAGTTTTATCATTTCAAGCCAGTATTACAGGTATTTTATTAATATGAAGGGTAATTCACACCATAACTTAGCTTTTTACATAATAATTCTGATCTTTACAGTATCATTATCGATTCAAGTTCAGGGTGAATAAAACGTTTTAATTTTCTTATTTTTCTTCTGATTAGAATCGCCGTTTTCTTGAAATCTGAAAAAATGCTTTATTTTGGCAGACATTATACACGTCAACTATTTATTTTTTAAATACGACAGTCCGTGACTGTTATTATCATAATTAGTCTATCGGGAACTAAATCTTAACTGTTTGCCCTGTATTCGCAAAAACCTACTATTTGTAAATCGATCTATAGGGGTACACACACACTTAATGTTTAAGGAAAGGAGTAAACACGTTCTTAAAGTCCCTTACTAAAATTAACACGGATATGAGTACATACGTACTTTAAGTCAATTACTTTCATCAACAAGGATATGAGTACATACGTACTTTAAGTCAATTACTTTCATCAACAAGGATATGAGTACATACGTACTTTAAGTCAATTACTTACATCAACAAGGATATGAGTACATACGTACTTTAAGTCAATTACTAACATCAACAAGGATATGATTACATACGTACTTTAAGTAAATTAATTTCATCAACAAGGATATGAGTACATACGTACTTTAAGTCAATTACTAACATCAACAAGGATATGATTACATACGTACTTTAAGTTAATTAATTTCATCAACAAGGATATGAGTACATACGTACTTTAAGTCAATTACTAACATCAACAAGGATATGATTACATACGTACTTTAAGTAAATTAATTTCATCAACAAGGATATGAGTACATACGTACTTTAAGTCAATTACTAACATCAACAAGGATATGATTACATACGTACTTTAAGTTAATTAATTTCATCAACAAGGATATGAGTACATACGTACTTTAAGTCCATTACTTACATCAACAAGGATATGATTACATACGTACTTTAAGTAAATTAATTTCATCAACAAGGATATGAGTACATACGTACTTTAAGTCAACTACTTACATCAACAAGGATATGAGTACATACGTACTTTAAGTCAATTACTTACATCAACAAGGATATGAGTATATACGTACTGTAAGTCAATTACTTACATCAACAAGTATAGGAGTTCATACGTACTTAAAGTCAATTACTAACATGAACAAGGATATGAGTACATGCGTACTAACATCAATAATGATAAGAGTTAATACGCACCTTAAGTCCCAGCCCATTACTACTTTAATTTATAAACGTTTGCAAACATAATTTCTAGTGGACTGAAACGATCTAGTCACCATTTAACGAGTTACATGTATTTGTCATCCAGCACACGCTGATGATGCTTGTGTTCATCGAGTCAGAATATATTCTACGTTAGAACCGAGTATACAGTCCTATAATATATTCATTAATGATTTCATATGACTCACGTTGTTGACATTTGCTAGTATTTTCAGAAGGAACTTGCGAATGGTAAAAACAATTAAACGCACACAAGTTTCGCCTACCTACCGACCCTACTGCTTGGTTTGATGTTGACGGAAACAAGCAACGCATTTTTTGCATCGTGGTGCAAATTTAATTATATTATACTTATAATCAAAGACGAGACTTATGTCAGTAGTCACTCTTTCACGAAAACGACACTCATGGCCATTGTTTAACAAATGTAAACCATATAAACGTCGATTGGGCAACATGATGCTTCGATGAACAAATGTAGGTCGGTTTTGCTATTATCGAATATCAATTGTGTATTTTATGACGGGCCAATTTTTTTTCGGGATGGGTATTTCGATCTCGACTAATTTACTTTGGCAGTTAAATTACCACTATCGTGTTTCATCTTATGAAGTAAAAGTTCGTACCAAAACATCACGATTTAAAAGTTTGTACAAACACTTAACTTATTATAGCTAAGAACAGCTACTCCAATCGATTAACAAATTCGTGTTTTTGTCAATATTTCTTTATTGATACAAATGCGTGGTCGATATTGCTATTATCGAATATCAATTTAGTATTTAATGACGGGCCAAAGTATTCGGGACGGGTATTTTGATCATGACTAATTTACTTTTGCAGTTAAATTACCACAATCGTGTTTTATCTTATGAAGTAACAGTTCGTACCAAAACATCACGATTTAAAAGTTTGTACAAACATTTAACCTATTAAAGCTAAGAAAATGTACTCCAATCGATTAAAAAAATCGTGTTTATGTCAATATTTCTTTATTTATACAAATGCGTGGTTGTTTGAACTTTTTATTTATAATTACAATTTAATTTTGCCCGGCAGTGGTTTAGTTCCGTTTCTAATCCATAAATATAAAAGTACAACTTATTGATGCATAATATGTACGACGAACTTGGAAAGTTGACACTTTGATACAGTAATGCCATCGATAGTTATTATTTTAACGAAATCAAATATCTGTGACGACAAATTTCTAGCATATTACAATCGAATAGGCATAGCGGATAACTATAACTATAAATAGGATATCCATTAAAGATTTTATATGACTAACGTTGCTGACAATATTAAAGTCAGTAAGAGATTGCGAATATTAACATCAATTACTTGGCAAACTAATTTCGCCGACCGACCTACACTACTCTTTGGTTAGATGTTATCGGAAACAAGAAACTTGTTTTTTTGGCCTCATGGTACAATTTTCTTTTACCCGACTAGATCTTGATTTAATCTAATAATGTTCACTTTGGACTTGCTTTCAAACGACATTGACGAGACTGATGTTAGTAGTATAACCTTCACGAAATTGAAATTACGGGCATAGTTTAACAAGGGTGTACCTTATCAACGTACATTGAGTAACATGATGCTTCAATTAACAAACGTAGGTCGACTTAGCTGTCGTCAAGTGTCAAGTAAGTATTAAATGACGAGCCAAATATTTCGGGTGGAGATTGTCATATTTACTAATGTACTTTGGGAGTCAACTGCAACTATCGCGTTTAATCGTATAGGAACGGTACAAAGACATCACGATTCAAAAGTGTGTACAAACATTAAACCCATTATAGCTGATTTTTTTCCAACACCGTATTATNTAAAATTTATTTAACGAAATATTGTACGAAATTTTCGTTGATTTTTGAGTGCAAATGGGTCTTTAATCTATATATATTGATTCTTTGTCGCAGAGTTTGGTAAATTTAATCTGCATAATAAACAACAACAAACACAAAAAAACAGACGCGGATGTTCCACGGAATCGATACATCATTCCTTTTTTATTAATGAGTAGTAAATATTTAATTTTTAAAATAGTTCATACTGTTTTTAAGATATTAAGGGTCTATCGCAGGTCGTACTCTAAATAAACAAAAAGCTAAAGCCAATATGACATTAAGAATGTGCTTATCAGATGTTCAATTTTGAATCCGTTTTGGGAATTCATTTCTTCTGACAAACAACGATTTGGATGTCTTCAATTGTTCACAAACAATTTCTGCAATAACGATTGTTAACAGTAATTGTTACCTGTCACTCATCGCTTGTTCGTGTACGATGTTTTTGTTTAGATGTACAATTTCATTTAGCGTATGGTGGCGAAACCTTATAAACAGACATTTGGATTATTTCCAAAATATGTCAAGTAAACTTTATTTCAACTGAAATGAACATAACAAAGATAAAATGTAATATATTTCAATAAGAAATGCAAATTAAACTTCCTATCGCCGAATATAATTGAAAACAAATATTTGTTACGTTCTTCTACTTTTTTTATTTTATTTTAATAAGTCTTGTTAACCTAAACATAGCAAGCGATTTTCAAATCAGTGCGCAATAACATGTTTTGATTTGGTAGCACAAATGATAAACGTTATTTTAAAATTCACGGCCGTTGATTCCCTGTTAATAACTTAGAGGCGTTACTGATTTCAATCGCATAAAATTTGATACATCGCTAAAATACTATTCGTGTACGAAATGTTATGAAGTCAGAAAGCGTGAAAATTAAAACCACAGGTTATATATGGACATCTTACACACTAGAAAAATAAACACAACGGTCAACAATCGTTCAAATAATAACCTTTTTTTCTAAATAAATAAGTAAATCGCCACGGCTTAAGCATTGGGAATAAACTGTGTCGTTTAAATGATTTTTACGTTAAATCCGTATTTTCTAAATAATCGAAAATAAACGTTGCAAATGCTTTGCTATATGTGTCGTGTTCTGAGAAAACTGGACGAAATGCATGTGCGTAAAGTGTCATCCCAGATTGCCTGTGCAGTCCGCACAGGCTAATCCGGGACGACACTTTTCGCCTTAACTGGATTTTCGCTAAGAAGAGACAACATTTAAACGAAAAATTCCATAAAAGCGGAAATTGTCGTCCCTGATTAGCCTGTGAGGACTGCACAGGCTAATTTGAGATGACAATTTACGCACAAGCATTTTGCCCAGTTTTCTCAGAACACGACACATATTACCGATTCTATTGATGATTATCCCTAAGTAATAAATATATATTTTAATATACATTTTTCATAATCAGGAGCGTCGTATTTCTCGTTTGAATATAATACATACATTCGTTTTTGAATATATTATAATCATCATTCTTGTCGAATTGTAAACAAGTCCCTCTTAATCCATCATACATTTTCAAAATTGTCCTTTCTCCAGTTACTGGTTTTGCTCCATTTGTATTTCTTGATCCAGTTACAATACTTGCCACGTTGATCTTCAAATAAATAGAATTGAACACTTTCCAAAAGAAAATGTATTCGGTAACATGAATCAAAATTTCTACCATTAAATGTAAAACAATTTCAGCCGTCGGTTTTTAATGGACTAATTTAAGTATATTCCGTAAAGGACATCGTTTTTGTGATTGAATCAAATAAGTGCATTAACGCGGTTTTGATTGTTAAAACAAGCGAATCGACTACGATATTGTTAGTATTGATATTTTTTTCTACAATTAATATTAAAAACATTGCCAAACACACAACAACTTAGATTAGTGTCTTGTCATTGAAAATAAAGCCTATACAATACAAGTTCACTAACCTGCAAGATCTTTGTCCTCATGTCCGACTACTTTGTTTTGCGAATGATCCATTTCAGCAGAATGTCAATGTCATTTATAACGAACAACGTAGATTATCGTTATGATTGCAGTCTGGGTCCGAATGATTATCCACTTATCCACTTAAAATAAATGGAAAGCTTAACAAAAGGGAATATTATCTTCACTGTGTTAACAGTCCAGTAATGATTGCAAAATTTCTTCTGAAAAATGTTCCTCATTTCACGCATAGAGTCCATGAAAGAGTCTGGCCATACGCTAAAGAAAGTAGTTTTTTTAGATATATTTGTTATATGATTTTATTATTTAAATGACGATAAGCTGTATATGCTAAAGTCAAAATAAACTATTCCGTTACGTTCTACAAATATAACACTTTTATTACATAGTTTAAAAAAACGATTCCACCTCACAACTGAACATTGGAAACTATTTTCATATTTACTGGTCAAAATGTGTGTATATACATTAAAGCGCTTCCTAATGTTCAGTTTCTTGAGACCAGAGACGTAATGGCATAGTTCTTCACGAAACACCAGTCAGTGTTTGTTTGTGAAATGTTTTGTTTGTACAATTCATTACATTCCTTACGTTCTATCAAACGCAAGTACTTGTACAATAAGAACAAACTTAGTCAGTAAATAATGTCTTCAGTCTCTTGTTTTCTTATACGTTATTTTAAATTACTGTTTCTACTCCAATATGCAACGATATTTGCCAAACTTATATGTAACATGAACAGTAATTGGCTAAGACTACACAACTTTGACGAATAATTGGGAACCAATTCTAACGACACTTTTTTATGTATATTAAGAAAGTAATACAAATTTGACTTAATTTGTAGTGTATTGATTTACCATAAGGGGTTGATCAAAGCAATTAGCCAATACAAATATGTCGACACAACATCAAATAATTCGAGCAATTCTGCATTCTTCTATTTAATGTGTACTTTCAAAGATATTGAATTAATAAAAAATCAATACATTAATCAAACACATGAACAGGTAAATACAGATATGGAAACTTATATGAATCATGAATTTTTTAAACAGAATGGTTAGAAAGACTTAAATAAAGCAAAGCATTCATGTGTTTAAATGTATTAAATGCAGAATGTAATATGCAAGAAAGACAACTCATACATAACTACGAATGAATTGATACAAGTAGTTCCCGATTTGTGTTATTGTAAATAATGACATAATTACACCTTTCACATACACGGTTCTTTATGTTCAGGAAATCTTTCCACCTGACCAATGTTTGTTTTAAGAAGCAAATAATATTGTGTGTATACATAAATTATGCGTAACTATCTAGACACAACATTACACACCGATGTAAAGCATAAACATAGTACTATTCGTTTATTTTAATAACATCAAATTACAGTACTTAATTTTCATATTTTAATGACAAGGGATCGTATGGCGACGATCACATGTACCAAACACGACATGTACATTATTTCCAAAATATTTGAAGTAAAGGTTGTGTAAACTGTTTTGAAGGTCGAAAAACTTAAAAACATAAATAAGGAATGCCAATTAAACTTCCACTCGTGGAATTTAGTTGGACAACACACATGTTTTACGTTCTTCTAATTTTTAATATCATTAAATGCATCATGTTAGCCTCAAGTTAGCAAAGATCCTCAAACCAATCAGAGTGCAATACCATGTTTTTATTTGGTAACACAAACGACACATGTGATTTAATGTACCGGAACTTTAAAATTCACGGACATTGAGTCGCTGTTAACAACTTTAGAGGCGTTACCGATTTCAATCGGATGATGACATTTGTTACATCGCTATAATACTTTTATGGATAGATCTTAAATTGTTTCTTTTTATGTACTTACGTTTGGTTGAAATTGCTTTTTTCGGGATATTTTATATTTGATAAATGTAAAGTTTTATCAACATTTGCCATTGCAAAATGCAATATATAGAAATTGTTATGTGTCACCTCCGGATTTATTTTTGAATCACGTTATCTATCAAATAGGGATGATATATATATATATTAAATACATTTTTCATAGTCAGGTCAGGGGTGTTGATTTGCTTGTTTGAATATAATACAAACATTCGTTGTTTNCAGAAATACGCCAGCTAATTAAAGCGCAACGAAATGCAGCTATATATATATAGCACATAAATGCAAAACAGCTGAAAATAACACAAATACGAAATGCAGCTATATAAAGAACAAATACGCCAAGTAGCTAAAATATACCAACCAGCTAAGTAGCTAGAACAATCATGCTACGCACCCACCTGTGCCAATAAATTAACGTGATAGAGCATTAAAACATTGATGTTTTTTTTCACATCCTTTGCGTTTTTGAATTCAATCGCCTTTAATACCATTTTTTTTAATTTTCAGTCAGAAATTGCATTATTTATGTTGTCATTTTTGTTTTACTCTGTGAGTTTTGTGCAATATAGTTAGGGGGAAAATGAGATAAACAGAAACGGAATCGCTTACTGTGAATTCCCTGACAATATATTATTCGAAAATGCTATATATTCTAATGGATCAGAGCTAGACAAGAAAGCCATAAAACAGTTGTTAGTTTCCATGAACACGATCGACCCTAAGTTTGTGTTCAGACCTTACCTGTGTATACTTGTGCTGGAGTTTCAAGTTAAATTCGGTCATATTCGCTTATAAAACTTTAAATAAACTAGAATTAATGGAAGTATGTATTACTGTTAAATATTTATTTTTAAGATGACTGCCATTAAACAGCATTATTGCAGTTTGAAATAACTCATGTATCGTGAAAACAATAACGAAAAAACATGTTTTGCTGACCTATTTACCCTTAAATGTTTTTTTTTTTTTTTTTTTTTTTTTTTTTTNTTGGCCTGTTTATCGGTGTGAAACTACACTAACAATATCGATAGAAAACATACACCATTGGTTGGCCTGTTTATCGGTGTGAAACTTCACTAACAATATCGATAGAAAACATTCACCATTGGTTGGCCTGTTTATCGGTGTGAAACTTCAATAACAATATCGAAAGAAAACATACACCATTGGTTGGCCTGTTTATCGGTGTGAAACTACACTAACAATATCGATAGAAAACATACACCATTGGTTGGCCTGTTTATCGGTGTGAAACTACACTAACAATATCGATAGAAAAAAGCTACAGTTGGATTGTATTTGATCTATTCTGCTGTAGTATACGATAAGCATATTAACCCTTTGAATGCTGGGATATTTGTCGTCTGCTAAAATGTCGTCTGCTGAATTCTAAAATTAGCATTTTCTTCGATTTGTTTTCAAAGAATCCTATCAGAATAGCAAACAGTTTGGATCCTGATGAGACGCCACGTTCTATGGCGTCTCATCTGGATCCAAACTGTTTGCAAAGACCTTCAAAATTTGGTTCCAGCACTGAAAGAGTTATTAAGCATGTAGTTCTCTAAAATTGTAAGTCTGTATACAAAAAAAGAGCAATCTCTGGTAATTACACATTTTTGCTGTTTGCCGCGTTTGCGTGCAGAAGTCTGGTTAAAGGGCGCGTTTGTTGGAAAAAATCTCGTAACAGTTTAAAGTTTTAAAGTTCGTTTATAACATATTCAGAACAGACAGAGACAGACTTATTCGTCTAATTCTACTTCATGTGCGCTTACATTATTGGCCGAAATCATAAGTTAGAATGAGTATAGTTTTAGTTCTAAACTTGTTTTTTGAAATAAATGGTTGATTCGATCGACCAATATCAACCCAAACCAAGTTTTAGAACAACCAACACGCCCTCAATACGGCTCTCGGCATCATTCGAAATGAGAACAGCTTTCGGATCGTATATCAGCGAGTAATCATCAATCGTCGGCTTGACTCTTGCACTTATGTAGGTTTTTTAACAAGTGTTCGATGTATTCTGTATATCAATATGCATGTTCAATAACGAAACGTTACGGTTAATGCAGTAGGTATATATGTTTTCATACATCTTACTGCGTTTATGCCTGAGTCTCAAAGAGCATCGTAACACAGAAATTCGAATGATGATTGACCTATTTAACGTCTTGAAATAT
>VMBQ01014562.1:4210-14431 GCA_007657795.1 Dreissena rostriformis | reverse complement strand
AAAAGCAAAAATGTAAAATTGTACATTATAAAACATATTTTGGAGCTAGCTTCTTGGTAATATTTGTTTCAAAATGATGCAAGGCAGATTATTAAAAGGAGTCAAAACAGCGAAAATTTCATAACGTTTGCATCAAAATGCAGGATTCAGCTTCAATTCTAATCCCTGAATGTTATATTATTGTATTTCGTTGCCATGGTTTAACCACCTAACGAATATGGCCAACTATAATCGCGACACAAAGCGGGACAAAGTAAGATAGAGTGCTCATTATTATTGCAAGAAATAGTTCTCAAATCATACGATACTCAATAATGTTCGCATTATTGGAGTTTATTGACGGTATAACAACTCATTTTTTCACTTTGATGCTTGTCTCACTCACAGTTATCAGATAAACAATGTTTTTATTTCTAAAATTGCCGGAAATAGGGACGGGAGTCAAACTTCAGTTTTGCGTTAACCTTTTTTATTTAAGAAAATATATTTCTCACTTAAAGTTGTAATATCCAGAACATCTAGTACATCCAATGCGCTGATTACAATGCCGTCATACATTCAGCTACATCTGTTTCTCGCATATCGTTTCAATTTTTGCTTGTCACAATACATTTGAATTCTAACTTTTCTCATTATAACACACATCAAAAAGAGTTTGATAAAACTTTGATATGTAAAATTTAGATTATGTTTTGGACTTTGACTATCCCTTAGTGTGTAACTTCATACGCTATTGTTCTGTATAGATATATACTTTACATATATATTCGTTTAAAAGTTAAGTATTACATACTATACTCTGTGTAAAAAAAAATGCAAATGCATACGTTTACATAAATAAAACTTCTTGTTTGTGTCGAGGGATTTTTTTTTATTAGTACAATACATAGTATTTGGTACAATATAGAAATAAAATTGTATATGGTAGGAAAGATAAATTAATTGTATACATCATTTAGATTTACATAAATAATGTCAAATAGTTGTAATTAAAGGGAAATTTGTAAAACTTAACCTTGTAAAGACAGGTATAATTCTTTATAAATTTTGCAAAATTTTGGGATTGTGTAGTTAAGCTTATCAGTTACGTATGAAGTCAGTTTCTAGTAACTGTACGGATGCAAACGGATACAATAATGCACTTAACGAATACAATTAGCTCCCAGTAAATTGATTTTGTAAAGCGCATGCGCAGAAAAAACCGGATGTTGGCGCGTGCTTTATATCTATAAGTATATATCGTTATGATTTAACAACGTTTATACAAATGGTGCATACATAGTACATTAGAACAGTTGATTTTACACTCCCAGTTCCTTCTTTTGAGTCACTAAAGTATAGTTTGGTTATAATATTGAAATTAGAATTTTAAACTAGACTATTCAACTATTTTTAACGTATTTCAGGATGCAGATTACTGGTCTGAACTACATTTGCATGACATCGTCTACATGTATACCACACGTTACCTTACAAAGAAAACTATCGATTTTTCCTAGGAAATAATTCCCATCGCTGCGAACAATATATAACACAATAGTCCGTCGTTTCCTCTTATGGATGTTTGTTCATTTTTCCTTCAATTACTCGGGTCCCCGTGGACTTTTGCATGCACCGACAAGTCCCCTGTGGCCCATAGCAAACATCTGAATTCGTGAAGCCATTTTACATGACTTTTGCCTGGTTCCCCGCTGAGACTGAATTATCGATTTGAGCCCGTCTGCAACTCACAGAAGCGGTCATCCGGAGGGAACCAGCAGGAAGCTTAAATGGGAATAGGGCTTAAAATAATGAACCCAGCGTGCCAGTCCATTATTAAGAAGGAAGTTTCTAATGACGTTCGAGCACACGTATGTTCAATAACGAATTTCCCAGATTTTAGATTTACATAAATGGAGAGATATTAATGAGATTTGAGAATTGGAAAACATATTCTGTTGTATTCCAATGAGAAAATTCTAACGAAAGTCAGTATTAAAATCAAAACGCTGAGAGCGTAGACATACGCTTGGCAAGAAATAACACTAAGAACTGTAGTTTCGTTTAATCCACCATCATGATACACGCTCCTTTTGGGATATTTATACAAGGTAGTAATGAACAAAAATTATTTAAATTCATTTCATGAAGTTCCTTTTCCCGCCGATGTTTTGACAAATTATAAATGTAGAGACTGAAGAACTTGTTTAGCATAAGTGAGATCTCTGTTTTTGCTTGCTGCTTTTTTTTTACCGCCAATTATATTGTTTCATATGCAAAATTGAACCTTATTATCGAAATTTACATTTTCAGTTTGGGCATATAAGTCTACACAGATGTTTGCATATGTGTTATGTAGTCGGCAAAACTAAACATAAGTTTATGTTTTATGTTGACATAAAATTTCGATGTTGACAAAAGAGGTATATACAATGCATCGTGATTGTCGAAATGAGTCTGCTTTTGATCTTAATTTGAACTTCTAAATACTCACCGCATGTCACGTTTTGCATATGTATTTACTTGTTTGGTTTAACATATTTGGCTTATCAATTAGATTAAGATGTGACATGTGTGGGGCATATATGATATGTGTAAGAAAGCGTAAAGTTCAGTACGAAATCAATAAAGGGCAATAAGCGCGCATTTATGGAAGCAAAAGTTACGGGTTATGTGCAATGGAAGCAAAAGTTACGGGTTATGTGCACAACAAATTCCCTCAAATGTGAGCTTCCGACCTAAGAAGTTCCATGCTGCTACCTTTTTTAATTTTCAAGATATGCCTTAGACAACATGTATCATGCAGATCATCAAGGTGCGATAACTGTGCACTTATGAGGGCCAGATGTGTGGTTCTTGTTAACAGCACTTTCCTTCAATGTGTCGTGTTCTGAAAAAACTGGGCAACATGCTTGTGCGTAAATTGGCATCCCAGATTAGCCTGTGCAGTCCGCACAGGCTAATCTGGGACGACAATTTCCGCTTTTATGATTTTTTTTTGTTTAAATGATTTCTCTTCTTAGCGAAAATCCAGTTTAGGCGGAAAGTGTCGTCCCGGATCTGGGATGACACTTTACGCACATGCATTTTGTCCAGTTTTCTCAGAACACGACTCAAATGAGATATATATATATGCATATGAAGTTTACATCTCTCTTCATGTGGAAGATATTCACCAAACAAACAATTAGCCTATCATTTACCATAGAAAAACTATAACATGCTGAATTAAAGTCATGACTCTTAGAACATTAATTAACAAAACAAAATATCATCACCCAGAGAGAAGTAATAATACTATTTAAATATATGTATCACGTTTTCCCATATACACAGAGTTGCTTGTATTTTGTGATATATTCAGAATGGTGTCGTTTTTATGAGCTGAGTTTCTTTTAATTGAATATCGAAGATCACATATGGTACAGTACAGGATGCTGCTCGAAAGGGCAGAACAGTTAAACCATTCCAGTGACATTTTGTAAGTTATTAATTTAAATCTTGGGTATGTCTTAGTCTCAAACATATAGGTAAGGTTTTATAGCATAAGTTCATTTACTTGCTAGTGATTATTGCGAAAATGTATTTAATTTAAACAAATTTTCATAATTTCTGCGTTGACCAATCTAGAGGATTGGAAAAAGAGTTGGGGCCTTTCCAAATATAAAGCTACTTTTATACTCGGTAATATACATTTAGCAAATATCAACAGAATCACGTTATTCGCATTGAACACCTCATATATTAGAACACCAGGAGGCGGGTCAAAAAATGAGTAGGCAGCAGCACCGAGCTATTTCACTCTTAATTTTTCCCTAGACTGCGTTCAGATGTTCCTGTTTGGGGATTTGAGCGTTGTTCTACTTTGATCTCGGCCTGTGCTGGATTAATTGTGTCGTGTTCTGAGAAAACTGGGCAAAATGCATGTGCGTAAAGTGTCATCCCAGATTAGCCTGTGCAGTCCGCACAGGCTAATCAGGGACGACACTTTCCGCCTAAACTGGATATTCGCTAAGAAGAGACATGTAAACGAAAAATTCCATAAAAGCTTAAATTGTCGTCCCTGATTAGCCTGTGCGGACTACACAGGCTAATCTGGGATGAACCTTTACGCACACGCATTTTTTCCCAGTTTTCTCAGAACACGACACATTTGCTTAAGTGGTTGTATATTTGAGCCTCAACTTGAGGGTCTAATGAGTGGTAAATAGGGAGTCACTCACCTTGTAAATGTTAACCTCTTTAAATTTGCACAATACTTTTAAATGATTATTTGCCAATACTTCAACTTTGACAGGAACTGGTCGTATCAAAAGAATTATGTAGAAGTTACCATTTGTTAACGAAACGCGCTACTTGGTGCATTTGTTTGCCAGCAATGTGAGTAAAATAGCCATATGTGTCTTGTACGTAAAATATTCATCACTTAGTCTTTTTAAATGTTGACAAGGCACTAATCGCCAGATTATTTTCCTGAGAGAAATGTAATTGTCGATGTTTTTCAATTGAGTATTCATTTATGTACAAAAATGGATAAGTGACAATGTATCAAATAAGAGTTGACAATGAAATTCGATAAATACGTTCAAAGCGTTATTTTCGAGGTTTTCATGTCAGCAATTTTGATTGTTGTTGTACAGTATGACTGAATAGCGGAAAGGGAACTCTTACTACAGAAAATATCTGTCTGAAAACAATTATATAGAGTAGTTTTAATCAATGTTTCATGAAAAGAAATTAGCTTAAGGACAATATTTCCCAAAAAAGTAATTTAGTGGGAGGGAGCGAAATGTATAGGGAGGAAACTACTTATGCGCAAAACAGCGAGTACCCGGAAATTCGGGTCGCTTACTGCATCTGCGATCATGATAAACACGTTATCAAAAATTAGGTGTTATTCTAAAAAAAATATATATTAAGTTTAAGCAGGGCACGAGAATTCTTTATTTTTAACGTTTTGAATGAAAAACGGACATATTTTCAGCGCATTAGTTTTGTTGTCTGCCATTTTCGCACCGGGTCGTACTGAAAATATTGCAATGACGTCACGGTGTATGTATACACTAGTTTTCGTATAAATTAGACCTACAATATATGAGAAAATAGTTAATTAGATTAAAAGTGCATCTCAAATTTGAAGAATATCGGTTTTCCCATTTAAAATAAACGTGTTTTTCTTTACTATTCTTGAAATTCAATTTTATGTCATGCTGTTAACATTTATGTTTAGCACCTATTTTGCCGGCATTTATTTGAAAAAAAATATAGCTAGCACTTCTCAGACATCGGGTTAACGAATGGCACTATTGGAAAAGGTCCCCATTATGTTCCTACATCATCGTAACATGATATCTAAGCTAGTTAAAACTTACACAAGTACATGTGTGCACAGATTTGTATGGAAAAGAGCAACGTACAATATAGGTCACCTTTAGTATTACTGAGCTAACCAGTTATTTCCTTTTTCGTGTTAATGCATTATTTAATATAAAATCAACAAACATTTGCTCATCATGAGTATTCATGATAATTTTATCAGAGACTTGTTTCACTTTTTTAAAGGATGTCCATTTAAACGATGAATACTGATGGTACGTGCAGTGCTCCAGCTAGGCCTAAATGGAATGCCCCCGCCCCTGCCCCTCCAAAGCTGCCCCCTGCCCCTCCAAAGCATCCCCCTGCCCCTCGAAGGCCCCACCCTACCATTTTATAAAACAAGACATTTTATTGATCTCTTATAACATTGTTATTAACCTATTCCTCATTGCAGACATTTGATTCGCATGGTTTAAAAATAATGGAAATTAAATTGTAACATTAATACTGTTATTAATATAAAAAATATATAACAGACGCATTCCGGATTCAACCGCGCGCTCGAAAGTGCTCTTTTTTTACAAAATACCACGCACTTTAAAGTGCCCTTTTTATCAAAGCCCCCTGCCCTTTTTAAATCCTAGCTGGAGCACTGCACACGGATTAACCAACCATAGATCCATTGTGCACTTTCATTCAAATGACTTCAAGAAACAATGAAACAAATGTGGTTAAAGAGTTAAAGACCAGCTATTAAAATTTAAAACTTTTAAACAAATATTATGTGTATACGTTGTAGTGATTATGTCCTTTAATGGCCTTTGTTGTTTGATGTTAGATATTATACAGTTTTATATTATGCAATATAAATCCTGTAGAGTTAACCCTTTGCATGCTGGGAAATTTGTCGTCTGCTAAAATGTCGTCTGCTGAATTTGTAAAATGAGCATTTTCTTCGAATTGTTTTTCAAAGAATACTATCAGAATAGCAAACAGTTTGGATCCTGATGTGACGCCACGTTCTGTGGCGTTTTATCTGGATCCATAATGTTTGCAAAGGCCTTCGAAACTCGGTCCCAGCATTGAAAGGGTTAAACACTTTATTTACTGAAACTTTGCTCATTGTTTTAATGTATTTGGCATTGCACACTAATCTGGCCATACACGCTGTAAAAATGATGACGAAGTTTTAAATTAACATCATTTTGTAAGCATTGTTATGTTAAGGATTAAAAAATATCATAGAACTTTGAATACATTTACATTATTGATCTTAATGATTTTATTTAGTAAAAATATATCTTCATTTCATAATTAACAGTTTGTTCATGATAAATTTGCTTAATTGTAGTTGTAAATGTTGCAAATGTTCTATTTATGAAACTCATTGACGATATCTCTCATTTAAGTGATGTAATTAGCGTTTTTATTCATAACATGACCTTGGTAACCTTGATTATCACCTTAAGTGCATGGTCTTTAATTGTATGTTTATTTTATTTTTTTATAAATATTTACTATAACAAGTATTCGCAGAAAAATGTAAAGACAGTTTAACTTAGACAAGGTGATACATTAGAAAAACATCCTTTGGACACCATCTTGGTTTCCATGGTAACCCGTAGTATGCCAACTGAACACCCTCACTAAAAAAAATCAGGCACCTCCTACCTGTATATAAAACGGAACTGACCGTTACCTAAAATGCAATGGAAACCTACACCTTTCGCACTTGACCCGGTCTTGTTTCTGGTGACCACATTGCAGCAGAGTTGGAGTGTCAAAACCGTTCGGACCGTACGCGCAAATTGTGGTGTCATGTTGTTTCTAGTCACAAGAGGATTATCATTCAGAATATGCTATTACCCAGAGTACTTGAAGGTTTGATGCGTCATGTTTCGCGTATACGTTATGATTTATATATTATGTTTCTTGAACCAATGAACCTATAGCAAACCAATCTCTGCAATATTGCCAAAAAGAATCTTTTTCTAACATGTATCATAAGTTTCTTGAAAGAGAGTTACATATGCAGAAGTAAATGTGCTAATTGCTTGCACAGCGGTTAACAATGGAAGGAATCATTTTGCATAACAGTGTATGCCTTTTCTAATTATCCGTAAACCATGATTACACGGATCTCCACAAGGAACAGGATAAATCACTGTCACAAAGGCGGTGTTCGGTTTCCAATACATCCGCAGCGATCGGTAATCCCAGGGGGTCGTATAAAATAACCAGCGATGGGTTTTCTAAACATGGACTGATTACGGCAATAAATTAACCGAGGGATTTCCAGAGGAAGTGGTTACCATAGACGGCGCTCGGTCATACAAAATGACGCGTTCCCTAGAGGGCGCCACCGGCCTACGTGTAATTTGGTACCGCTGATTCGAGCTCCGAGCGTCTTCTGTTATATCGCAATTACTGTGTACTACTACTAGTACTCTATCTCGTCTCTGTTTCAGCTATGTTAAGTAAGGTTAGTTTTTGTTACAACATTATGTTGTTTCTTTCGTTAGCGACCATTTTTGGTTTAAAGACACAATGAACCGTAAGGTATTTGATATTGCCATTGGTGCCGTTTATATGTGATGTGGTATAACCGGTATTCGAAATTAATTACAAACAGCAACACAATAAACATGATAACATAACAACAACAACAACAACATTTTTGTATCGCTTTGAACATACGCCTACCTAAAAGACAAAACGCATCATTACACTAAACGAAAAGATTATATTTAAAATAATGCATAATTTGTTAAGTGTCCGTCCTCACATACTACATCTTCAGGCGCGGGCCCCGGAAGCTACAAAATCGAGTGTCATTTAAACGAGGAACTGTATGCGTCTGCATGAAAATCCCCAATGAAATTCACTATTTCAAGTAGTTTGAAGCGATCTATTCAAGATGAGTAAATGTCAGCGAAATTCCGTTTACGCACTTTAACTACGTACGCACGGATTGCAATTTCTAAACGCATCAAATTCCTTCGCATCAACAGGCATTTCATTTGAAATTCAAATTGTTAAGTAGCAAAAAACCGCATGATTTTCATTTGCAAGCCAGTATCGGATTTAAAACGTCAAAATCGCATCATTAGCGATATTCCGTGGAGAGATCAATGCAATTTCCCGGTAGCCGAGCTCTTATAACCAACATCGGCATTTTAAATTGGAAACAAACTAATGCGGAATCATTTGAGACGATCTGGGGTAACATTTGGGACCGCTAAAACAATAAATCATATTTGATGTTTTGATGAGATACAAAAACAAACTGATTCTAGGAGAAATGATACATCGTTCTGGTGAAGTCGTAGATAATTTCCGATAACAATTCGTCGTTGTAATCCTCCATCCTGCTCCTCCCCCGCATCTTCCTTCAGCCTCCTCCTCCTCCTCGTCGTCGTCGTCATCATCATCATATTCTTCTTCATCATCATTATAATCATTATCATCACAGTCGTCATCATCATCATCATTATAGTCATAATCATCAACATCATCATCATTATCATCATCATTATCATCATCGTAATCATCATCAGCAGCATCAGCATCATCATCATCATTATCATCAGAATCATCATCATCATCATCTTTTTCAACACTATCGTCTTAATAATATCCTCATCATCAAAATCATCATCATCATCGTCGTCGTCAAATTATAACCATAATCATTACAGTCTTATAAATATAATGACTAATAACAATAATAATAAAACGTCTTCCATCAATAATGTTTTTCAGTCTTACGTACACAAATATGTATTATTTTTATTTTCATCAGCATCGTCGTCATCATCATCATCATCACCTCCACCATTATTTCTATTATTATTACCATCAACAACATCATCATCATCGTATCATAATCACAATCATAAGTAGAAGCACAAATATATGTACCTCCGAATCTTTAGCAGGATCATAAGCATTATTCTCGCTGCCATGAATGCCTTCACCTTTGTCAAAACAAACATCACCACAATCATTATCTTCGTCAATCCATCATCGTCATTGTACAATCAGCATACAATCAGAGTGATTGAGATCATATTCATCATTCCAACGTTTTTCTTTCAGCAGTTGAAGTGAAGATCGAACGTGACGGTAGCTGCACTCCCCGTTCTGTAGATTCCCAGGATTCTACTTCCGGTTTATCGGTGACGTCACAAGCTGAACGCGCCGGGAACCAGGTTTGCGCGATAATTATAACTCAAATAATAATCGAAACGCAATCTTCATTGGTGGCAATATACAGTTTTTTTAGTCTCGGCCAATCTCATACACAAGCAGGAGTTAACCACTGTCCGAAACCTGGTCACCTCGCATATCTGAAAATAAACCAAGCACATTTCCAGAATGGTTGAGGGTGTGCCATCTGAAAAATCAGTAACATTCAAATCAAATGAGTTGGGGCAAAATGCTTTAGTATTGATTATTTCAAATCAAAACATCAAAATTATGTGTGTTTCCGAGCCTTTTTAAGCCAGTTTCAACAACAAACTGCCACTTTCCTGCGGAAGCAAGGTGCCTGGAGACCATGTTTTTACATTGGTAACTTACCAAGTACTAAACAGCAATGGAGAAAATTGGGGGTCAAAGGATTAGATTTTTTGTAATAGTTCAATGTCCGTACGCCCTTTCAAATTTCCAACAGAAATACTGACCGGAGCCAGCATTACACCTGTTTTCGAATTGCATTAATTCTACTTCCTGTATGCAGCTATAGTTACAATACCTATGTTTTGGTAACTTACAAACATCCAAGAAAAATCACCACAACTCAAACCTGACATTCATTATTATTTAGACACTCAAAATGGTGCTTACTTGAGCATTGTTCTCTTTATTTAGAAATTTCTCCACTGCCAATTCGGACTTTTGGCTAAAAAGTGTGGTGTGCAGCCT
>VMBQ01014561.1:0-14104 GCA_007657795.1 Dreissena rostriformis | reverse complement strand
GATATTTTGCTTCATCTAGCATTAAACTTAATGATGAAGATATCAATGAAGTTTCAAAACCCACGGTTTCACGTGTCATAATTCAAGTTGCAAAGGGGTTTACTGAGCCTAACATTGTAAGACAGTTCATAAGTCTTCCAATTGTTCCCGGAGAAATCCATCAAATAAAGGAGGACTTTTATAACATCGCAAGATTCCCAAACGTTATTGGTGTAATCGATGGCACACATGTCCAGATTAAAGCCTCAGTTGTGGATAAACCTGCGTACGTGAACCGCATGGGTTACCATTCCATAAACACACAGGTAATGCCGGTATTTTTTAATTAGGGTACACATTGAACAAAAAATGGAAGGGAAGGCAAGAAAGTCGGTAACAATGGGGAGGAAAAACGCCCGGCAGACGGTTGGTGGACAATCAATGAAAGCCCCCGACACTGTTACGATGTCAAGCATAGAAACTATGAAGGACACGCCCTCGTTTGGTGGATTCCGGGTGCCTCTACATTTGAAACCACCATCGCTATGTCACCACTAGTGTTTTAAATTATAAAAAAACAACATATTATGTTAACTCCACTGCAATTGTAACTTTGTTATTAATACAACACAACATACGTTATGCCTTATCATATACAACTGAAAGGACTAACACTGTCGAGTGCTTAATTGTTTTGTACCAGCCTTTAGTATACATGTATCTAATTATTTTTACCTTTCATTCAATATAGTCACATACATCCATGTTCATCCATACATTTTTTTATTCTCGTTAGGTGCAGTGCGCAGAGCAACATGATTTGTTGACCTGCCTGAACTGGATGGTTATTAAAACCATTTTATTTTAATTTCCTTTGAAGGAAACAAAACACATACCGTGCGACATGGTCGCTCACAAATCTCACGGTCAATTATGATATGTATTTTCTAGATGGTATAGTCTTTTGGAAGAGTTTAGTTTCTTGTAGGTCAAAATCACTAAAATAATCAATATTATGTACGCAAATGCCTTTAATGATAGGCGAGGAATAAACAAAATAATCGTACCATTTATCTGTTTTCTTGAAAGTATGCTTATATTCTGAGAAATCATGCGTGTGTTTATAAATTGTTATATGCTCTTGTAAGTCCAACGACAAGACAATTGAGGTTACTTAAGAGGAATGCCTAATATTGTTACTTTTAATAATATTAATATGTAATGATACATCTTCTTTTTATATATTTTAATGATGTTTATGTCTAAAGGTCAGTCTTCTTATAACTTTGCCAGCTGCGCCTCATACAATTTGATTTGAAGTTGGGGCTTCTTTGTTTTAAGTTTGTTCATGGCATCCAAACTGCAATGACTACAACTTAATAAAAACAAGTGATGTGTTTGTGAAACACTATGTCCCCTTTTGAGCGATTTTGACCCATTTATTTGACCTTGAAGGATAACCTTGACCTTTTACCACTCAAAATGTGCAGCTGCATGAGATACACATGCATGCCAAATATTAAGTTGCTATCTTCAATATTGCAAAAGTTATGACCAATGTTAAAGTTTGTGCAAACAAACCAAAAAACAAACAGACAGGGCAAAAACAATTTGTCCCCCAGTATAGCTGGGAGACATAACAAGATTCCATTCAGCATTTGATGAGTTTCATGCAAGGCGTAAAAAACTTTCCACTAAGTCAATACGCGAGGACGAGTTATAGTAGAGGGCATTTGGTGTATTAAGGAGCAGATTCAGGTAAATTATCATAATTGATCAATGTAACATGTAATTAAACATATACAGCGCCATTTGAAAATGATTTCTGCTTGCTACAATTATATTGCTCCACTGAGCTTGGCCACAGAGCAATTTGAGATTCTCCCACATATCAACATATTTGATGTTATAGTATGTGCCTATTTTATGAAAGGTACCATGTTTGAAAAAAAATCCAAATACATACACCAGGTTGGATTATATCTTTTTTGAATATGTGATCACCATATTCTACACTTTCAATGCGTATTAATGCCGTGAGATTTGAGTCATTTATTTTCTGAAATTAAAATAAATGATCAAGATTAGGCATTTAACAATTGTATGTATTATTTATTTATTAAATCGATTACGAATTAAAGTTGCAAAGCTTCATAAGCCAACATGCATCCATATTCTTTTTGGTGCCTTCAGATGCCAAATTAGAACGGTTGTCTTCCATTCACGCCATCCAAATGTGCACAAATTGTATGTGCATAGCATTTACACAATTTATGTATGAACCGAAACATTAAACACCAAACCCTTATGTCCGATGGTGATGCGACAGATAGACGAAATGTCATTATTGGAAGATGTGATACATTTTAAATGTAATTGTAATATGCAAATATAACTCAATATTGTATTGTAGTGCACATATTTTTCAGATTATTATTAGCTTACGGTATATGGCTAAGGGGGATTTCTACTCTGAGGTTGGAGACTTGCACAGTGTTAGTACGAAGTCAATGGTGTTGGGCTCCTTTTTGGATGTTTTAAACAAACAACCTGACAACAATGGTTTAAAATATTAGTTAATTGATAAATATTGCAATTATTCGATGTATGCAATTTATTTGAATAAAGGTTTCCCTCGAGTCCAGAACAGGTGAAAGCCATGAAGTTAGTTATCTTTCTGATGTGCAGAATTCCAGGGGTGATTGGTGCCATTATTGGTACTCTCATGCCAATAAATGGCCCCGATGACAAGGATGATGTTTATAGGAGCCGCAAAGGGTTTCATGCACTCAATATGCAAGCAGTGGTGGATACCAAAACGTTGTGAGTGCAAGTAATCAGATATTATGTCACTGGAAATGCTCGTCTAAAACTGCCTCCTCTGAAGTTCGAATTAGAGATTGAACTTATATTGGACATTCTTTTCTCATTGTATGCATTGTTATCATGCCTGTTATATTAAATCCACATTTAAAGTGTTATAAACATGTGTAAGACCTTTACATTGATATGTTTGTTTACGATTGCGATAATTCAATGTTGTTATTCAAATCGTTTGTACTCGCTTCAAATGATTACCTTTTTTAGCTACGACACTGACACAGTACATTCCATTTGATCGTGACGTAATCTTCTGAGCGCGCAATAACCCGATGACGTTATAATAAACCAAATGACATTAAAGCTTCTTGACGACCACTTTAAAAATACCATTTTTGTCAAGATAAAATAGAATCGGTTTCTAAAAATCAAAATATCATAAAAATTATTCTAGTAAGTGTAAGCAAACTGGGTTTAAGCAAATTATGCCGTATCGAAAGAAAAATTGAATTCTTCGCAAACAAGCAGTACACTGTAGAGCTTTAAGGAAGAATCGAAGTTAATTGGTGTCAGTTTTGAGACAAATAGGAATACGGGCAACATTTGGAAAGCTTATGTCGATCTAAATGAGAAAATTGAGATATCCGCCGACCGTAGTGTGTATTCACATGCTAATACTGTGTCGAATGACATAAAACCCTATAATAACGCATCAATTATAAATGAAGCCGACAACAATGTGAACATATTGAGCATTTCCAATCTATTATATGAGCCACCACAACGTTTTTTCAAAGAGGACAACATCAGCATTTTGATCGCACTAGTATAATTATATACCCATTTTATCAAGGAATCACCACTTACGAGGAAGATGTACAGTATCTTGATCAAGCCCAATCCTTTTTATTAAAGCCACACACCTTGAATTGAAGTACATTATATTGTACACAATAATGCATTTTGAATATCAACCGTACTTTTGTTTTGACAACTGAAGTGATTCGATGTACGATGTGAATCTTATTTTAAAATTCTTAAAAACACCCCGTCTTTATATATACTTTGCATGTCCCTGATAATGTTCTCCAGTTCCATTCTTTTCGTGCACTTTAATTCATTATAACATTAACATTCTATGGGGAGTTGTTATATCCATCAGGTCATCAAAATCGCAGCCTTCTTGCGACATCCGTATTGCCACCTCTACAAATAGCTCGTCATGACGTCTATTTATATCCTGTAGAATAGCATCTGCCATCTCCTGTGCGACAGGATACTCATCCACCACTCCGTTCTTTTGTCTGCATTGTTCTTCTCTTATCCAATACTCAAATTGAATCAGCTCTTTCTCCATCCTTCTCTTGTTGAGCCATAACAACGGCTCTGGAGATGAGATGACGGCCTGTCGTATTTTCGGCAATCTCAATATAACCCTTGGACCTTCCGCCATCATGTCCGTGATATCTGCTACCCATTTACTTTGCTGCTGCGTGTCCTGCAAACCACTGGCTGCCATTAAATTTCTTTCCGGAATTATGTAATATGACAGTTGCTGTGTCGCAATAGCAGTCCTAAGTTCACTAAGTCCGTCATGCAGCCAGTGAAACAAACGCCGAGCATGAAACTTGTCTTGTGGGTTATTCTCAGCTTGCCATAATACGATATTTTTTATCACATACGATGTAATTTCTTTCTTACAAGGCATTAGAACATTTTTGATGATCATTTTAAGCAAAACATACACTTTAGTTTGTGTGTCATTAAGGTTGTTCACTAGTTCTGCCTCTCCGGTGTTGAAGCAGATCCTCCATTCCATGTGATTGTTTTCGCTTCCCTTATGTCCTACAGGGGTTAGAAAGGCTCCTAATGATACGACTTTCTGAACAATGTCTGGCGACGGCCAATGACGGAGTCTGGCAGCCCATCTTTGAAGGATGTTGGGACAGTGACACCGTAGTGAATATACCCTGTCCGTATGAATTACACCTTGAAATGACACCGGAATCGACGGCCCCGCGCGTTCATGTTGCACCAATCCGACGTCGTCCTTATATTGTGGTAATTTTCGTCGAAGCGTCAAAAGTTCATCTACTAGTAAACAACTACTTAATAGAACGTCTCCCTTGCCATTATCACAAAGAGCAATGTTGATTATATTTAATCTACTAGGCGCTTGTCTTTCTAGAAACAGTATACAGTGTCCTGGATATACACGTGTATCCATCCTGTACACTTCAGTGTCGTATGGTATGGTGTGAAGATTGCTACCATCTTCCACACAGAGGACCCCGTTTATCACCAATATAACGTCCCAGTCGCTTTCGTAATAGCTGGTCAACCCCTCTGCTTTGCTGCCAGCTACGATTATATGTGTCATACTGCGTTGTGTATTCAATAGCCTAGCATACTCCCTG
Source organism: Dreissena rostriformis (assembly GCA_007657795.1). Taxonomy (NCBI): domain Eukaryota; kingdom Metazoa; phylum Mollusca; class Bivalvia; order Myida; family Dreissenidae; genus Dreissena; species Dreissena rostriformis. The sequence goes on along the minus strand of VMBQ01014561.1, from coordinate 8,888 downwards.
TATTTCTCAAAGCGCCACCGTCTGATCTCCTTGCCGTAACCCAGACGGGTCATTATAGTACAGATCTCCAAGGACACACTTTCAACATAATTCTGAAAACACAATAAAACATAAATATTGACATGTTCAACTGTAACAGTAATGCAATTTTAATATGAATACTATAAATACATATATTGACATTTTATACGTGAAACGTAATGTATGTGTAGTTTGGATACTATTAATGTATATAATGATAGTTTTACAATGTATAGGTTTACATTAATGTTTTTCATTAATTAAAGTGTAATCTTCTGACTTTTTAATAATAACAAATATTAATTAAAAAAAAAATGTTTAGGTGTTTCACCGAGTCATATTGGTTCTCATGATTATAACTACTACATAAACACGATATTTTCAAATTAAAAGGAGGTAAAATAACATTTTTGTTTGATCGCGCTCGTGTATAAACTTTGTTGAAAGGAATGTGAAATATAGAGAAAAAAGCTGTTCTTGATTGAAGCTTTTAAAATAGACAAATAAGATCAAATAAGACTCGAAGTAATAAAACACCAATTTACATAGTGGCAGAAACTGAGAGTTCGAAAAGTAATTCCGTTTGTTGCTGGGCATTATTGTGTACATTACAAAGCAAGTTAAATATGGTATATATGCGTGGATCATCATATACATTAAATTTCACCAAGTCATTTAGCAAGTTTCCATATTTTAGGGATATTAGTAAAAGTCCCTACCGTTCCTACTATTAAAGACAGTATGAACATACCATTTAATATAAAGAATTGAAACTCAAGAAGCTGCAGCAGTATTGCATTTCTATCATACACACCTTTGTGGTCCTTTATTTATGACAAGGAACCAATTGCCAAAACGGTACAGTACGGCACAAAACGGAACAACAAATACACATAGTTAAATACAGCTGGGGTCAACGCCTTGGAACGGTCAATGCTAAGCACTGGGGGTTTAAACCGGTTAAAGAGCGCTCAACCTCACACTTGGCTCAGCAATATTCATGATAAATAAACGTGTAAATAAAATTTAACCTCATAGCTTTGCAACTCAAATTAAACATTAATAAAAGGGAATTAAAACGCATTCTATTTAATTACTTAATGGTAGGAAGGAGACCAGAGCATTTAAGTCCCATTCGGTAAATAAACATTTTAAAGTTGTGCTCAGACTCACTTTAAACATATTTCAACACAAAATATGATACTAAGAAAAATACAAAAATACAATCAATGCTTACAATCAAATACATTTTTGTCGCGTTCCAGAAAATGGATTTAAGGAACTATTACAGGGAGTTCGGTAAGCCTACACATTTAAAATACAACTGAACCCCTTACGTTCGTGCAAGAACAATTTATCCAGACTATTACATAATTAATTCCTTTAACGATAATTAAAGCAGTTTGTTGATTGAGGAAATGAAGAGTTCCGTATGACAACTGCAGAACTGTGACAATGGATACTCACATTCCCTGCATACGTACCTGAAAGTCACGACCATACAGGCTGCTGTGTCTGGGAACGCTCCCAGTATCTGACTTTCTTGACAGTGTTGACAGTACATGATGCTGATGCTGTGTCGTGAAACGCTTTCAGTCCATGAGTTACTTGATAGTAACGACTACATATGTTGCTTTGTCTCGGATAATTTTAGTAGCCGACTTACCCGTGAGTGACGCATGTTCAGGTTGTTGTGTCTGGGAACGCTGTCAGTTCCTGAGTTACACATGAGTGACAACTGTACCAGGCTGCTATGTATGTGGACCCTTTCAGTCCCAGACTTTCCCGTTAGTGACGACTCTACAAGCTGCTGTCTGTAAGTGTCTTCTCCGTGAGTGATGGTTGGACGGGCCGTGGGTCTGCGACTTACAGTCTCTGACTTACCTGAGGCTGTTGTGTCTGGGAACGCTGTCAGTTCCTGAGTTACATATGAGTTACAACTGAACATACTGCTGACCGTGTGCACCATTTCAGTTGTTCTCTTATCTTTTTGTGATGACTGTACTAGCTGTTTTGTCTGGGAATGCTTTCAGTCTCGGACTTATCTGAGAGTGAGGATTGAACAGACAGCTGTGTCTGAAAACGCTTTAAGTCCCTGACGTATAGTTCAGATGCGGCTATACAGGTTGCTGTGTCCTTAGGGACGATTTCAGTCTCTGTTTAACCCTAGAGTGATTACTGAACAGACTGCTGTGTCTTTGGACGCTCCCAAACTCTACAATCCCCGAGAAATACGCCTGTACAGGCTGCGTTGTAGTCAAACGCTTTCAGTGCTTGAGTAACCCGCGAGATGACTGTAAAGGTTGATGTGTCTGTGAACGGTTTCAATTTTTGACTCACATGAGAGTGACAACTGTACAGGCTGCTGTTTCCGGGAATGTTTTCAGTTTCTGAATTACCCGAGAGTGACAACTGTACAGGCTGCGTTGTGTTGGAACGATCTCAGTGCTTGTTTAAACCTTGAGATGACTTTAAAGACTGATGTGTTTGGGAAAGTTTTCAGCTTCTTACTTACCCGAGAGTGACGACTGTACAGGCTGCTGTGTGTGAGAACGCTGTAAGAAACTTTAAGAGAACGCTGTACTTGCTGCAGTTTCTAGGAATGTTTTTAATCACTGATTTACCTGAGAGTGACGACTGTACAGGCTGTTGTTTCCTGGATCGCTTTTAGTTTCTGACATGGAACGATCGGTGCCTCCTTCTGCCATTTATAGTCGTCTGCGTGTACATAAATTTATGAAAACATCAACATATAATGATAAGGAAAGATAACTAACATGTTTGCCCAAAGAATTTAGTTTCTTAAGAGATTAACCCAAACCTTAACCCGAAATATGAACATCGGTCTTGTGTTATTCTGGTTATCTGTCATTGGATTAATTGGCTCGCAAATTAGTTGATATGACCTCAACAGTTCATCGATTTATTTTATTTTTCTTTCTTTATAAAATTCCCGTTAAAAGCACTTTTTCAATTTAGGAAAAAAATACACATTCCCGATATCCGTCCGATAAATTCCCAAAGTGCAATTAAGTACCAAGCAATTAAAATACCCATAATTCCAAATCTGAAGATTTCACCAGAGGTTTCCAAATTTCAGGGTTTTCCCCGCTATTTTTTCCCAATTGGCGCGGCATCAACACCTTTCCCAATTGGGCAAAAATAGCTGTAGTGCTTCCAGGTCATAATAAACTAAATGTTGTTTCTATATAATTCAATGTACAAGCGACAACTTTAAGCGAAAATAAATGCAACATTTTGCACAAAGAGACCCCCATAACCATACCTTCTCTTAAAGGGCATTCTAAGCTGAATCGATTTAAGCAATACAAAAGATATGTCATGTGCAAACCCAAAAAGAGTTTGACACAAATCAAAAGCGACTGTTGTCGCACCTTCTTTTTTCGGCCGTTTTCTAGTGTATTGTAACCTTTTTCAGTGCCATTTTGTACTTAAATCTCTAATTTTATCATATTTCAGGGATTAAGTAGTGAATACCTATGCTTACCCTATCAATATCCCCAAACGATTAAACCAGAACAACAGTCTTAAGAGTAAAACATGCCTTTGAGTAAAATATGATGTTTTGTTTAGAGAGTATAGCCCTTCATGACTAAATTATTTAGTATATTGTAACCTATAAGACAACGTTTTCTGTTGAATCCGTAAAAATTAGGCACTTGTTGATGATTATTAACCTATTTTCAATGTTCATGCCAAATTTCAGATCGATCCTTCACATAGAAATGCTTAAAAATGCATTTTATAATAACGCTTGATAAGCCATCTGGCTTTCACTGTCAGTGCTTTGATTTATAAAGGGCGTTCAAGAGCAAAAACCTTAACCTAAATATTACAAATCAGTCAATATACTGGAATATTTCCACATGCTATGCCGAAGAAGACATAAACGTTTATAAAAACGTGTTTATAGCTTCATACAGCACGGATTGGTGCGCTTTGAGATGCTCAAGACGAGTATTTGTTTTTGTTTTTTTTATATACTGAAAAAGCATTTTTTTTTAATTCGATATGCTCGTTTAATTCGTGAAACAAAACGCAACTTATTTCGTGAAAAGTACAAAAACGCATAATACCCCGCACAAAAAAATGGTGATTATATGTAAATACTGCTCCTTTGTTACGCGGCCTGATTTGCGTTTAGGTCATAATACACTTAATAATTTTTCTATACAATTCAATGTAAAAGCGACAACTTTAAGCGAAAATAAATGCAACCTTTTGCACATAGAGACCCCCATAACCCTACCTTTTCTTTAAGGGCATTCTAAGCTGAATCGATTTAAGCAATAAAAAAGTTATGTCATGTACAAACCCCAAAAAAGAGTTTGACACAAATCAAAATCGACTGTTTTTGCACCTTCTTTTTTCGGCCGTTTTCTAGTGGATTGTAACCTTTTTCAGTGCCATTTTTTACTTAAATCTCTAACTTTATCATATTTCAGGGATTAAGTAGTGAACACTAATGCTTACCCTATCAATATCACCAAACGATTAAACCAGAACAACAGTTTAAAGAGTAAAACATGCCTTCGAGTAAAATATGATGTTTTGTTTAGAGAGTATAGCCCTTCATTACTCAATTATTTAGTATATTGTAACCTCCAATACCTCTACTGTACAAAATGATTACGCAATAAAAACACGGAATTCCGTTTCCAAACTTTAGGCGTGTCCATACTTGACTATTTATACAAATTCCAAGGACTTTTGTTTTATGATTGTGATATACAATTGTAGATTTACAAACTGAAAAAAATTAATGTATAATTATTTTTAAAAAAAATGCAGAAATTGAAAATATACAGTCGCAATTCGATACATTTACTCTGTACTTTCAATTTCAAAATACCCATAAAAGACACTTTCCAAATTTAAGAAAAGTACACAATGCTCGATTTCCGTCCGATAATTCTCAAATGGAAGGAAAGTTGCGTCAGTTTCGTCTCAAAAGCGCATTATTTGCAAGTGAAATGAGAACTGAAACTCAACATTTAGCAAAAAGACATGTTCATTTATATTTAGATGAATTTGTGCATTTAAGTACCAAGCAATTAAAAGACCCGTGATTCCAAATATGAAGATTTCACGACGTGAATGTTCTCAATTTCTTGGTTTTTCGCGCTAAATTCTGCCGATTATCAGTATTTTTCCCAATTAGGTAAAAACTTCGCTGTTGTACTTCAATTACCTCTATTTCGCAATAAATACAACTTTTAGGCGTGTCCAAACCTGACTAGTTGTACACATTCTTAGGATTCTTGTTTCATGATTGTGATAAAACATTACAGATTTGAAAACTGTAACAAGTATGTCAAAACACAAGAACAATTGAACAGAACTTGAAAGTAAGAGTCGTGATTAATTACATTTACTTTTGAAAGTGTTTCTCACTTTCGATTTCAAAATCATTTAAACATTTTTAAACAAAAGTAATTGTGTTGATTTAAATATGTGTGCGATATACATGTTCATCGTTGATTCATAGAAAACAGGCTTCATTAAAATCTCCTTAAGTCAACATTAACAAGACTGCAAATGTTTACTAATAACCAATGAACTTACCATCAGTGTAAATCATAAACGTCGAGCAGCAATAATGACTAATACTCAAAGAACAGTCTATTAATAGCGTTCGCGTCACACAAGCCTATCTCGGCATACATCGTCTTTCGTTTATCTGTGTAGGTCAAATAATTTGCGAGTGGTTAGCGGTAGATTAGGTAATGATTTCAATACTGGAACGTATACTTATGTCGCCGAGCACGGAGCGTCTGTCATTGATTACCTACTCATAAAAGACACGAACTTTTCAAGTATATGTGATTTTACAATACATTCTATAAATGAATGGAGCGCTCATACACCGATTGGTTTCTCTCTCCTTTGTTATAATATTGCACCTGTAGTGAATGAAAGCTCTCATATAAGATATAATTGGAATAGTGATTATGTAAATACATTTCGAACCAGTCTGATCGCCAAATTGCCCGATTTTAATAGGATGACAGGGAATATTGAAAGCATTAATCGGTCGTCGACAAATGATGCACTTAATAGTTTTACCAATATAATCCGGGGTGTAGCGGATCCGTTATTCTCAAAAACAGTGTATCACAAAAATTACATTACGTCATTCTCCGACATATCTCACGTGAAAGATGCAGACTGGTTCGACAATGAATGAAAATATTTATGAACAATATATTTAGACTCACTGTATCCTTATAATACATGTAAAACAAAAGTTAGTAGAGAAAACGTTTGTGCATGTAAAAGAGAATACAAAAAAAGTACGAAAAAAAAATTCTTACTTAAAAAAGAAAAACTCTGAAATGGAAAAACGTAATTTTGTAAACCGAAACAATTTTTGAGTTATTTTAAAAAGAAAACGAAATCTGTTGGAAATGATGTTTCTGTAGATGACTTTTGTAAATACTTCTCATCACTATGCAACGATGTATTTGTATGTGTTAATGCAGACGCAAATGCATTTTGCCAAGAAAATAATTTTGATAATGATGATTGCCCTTTTGATGAGTTATTCCTATTACTGCATAAGGAAAAGCTGCAGGGCCAGACTTCCCTTTAAATGAGCATTTTACTGGGGGTATAGACATCTTGTGTGGTCACCTGTGTGATTTATTTAATGCAATCTTAGAGTCTAGTTTCTTTCCTGACAGACGGATATAAAGAGTTATCGTTCCTGTACATAAGAAAGGGGATACAAAGAATGCACAGTATTACAGGGGAATAACACTATCTAGTTGTTTTTCTAAACTTTTCACAACTATTTTGAATAAAAGAATTGAAACGTTTTGTGAAAATAATAATGTAATATCTGGTGCCCAATTCGGTTTTAGAAAACGGAAATCAACTGTTGATGCGATATTTATTTTTCACTCAGTCATACAACACTATATAAATAATAACAAGCGTCTGTATATTTGTTTTATTGATCTAAAATCGTGTTTCGATAGTATAAACAGAAATTGCCTTTGGCTTAAATTATACAAATGTGGTATTCACGGTAAATTATTACGTATTGTAAGGGATATATATGAAAAGGTTAAGTATTGCTTTCGCAGTTGTAATACGTACTCAGACTTTTTCAGCTACGCTGTTGGATTACGTCAAGGGGAGGTTATTTCGCCTCTGCTCTTTTCTTTATTCGTGGAAGACCTAGAACTGCATTTACAAAGTAATTTAGATTCAGGTTTATATATTGGCGATATTTTGTTAATATTATTGTTATTTGCTGATGATATAGCAATTTTGGGTAAAACACCAGAAGACTTACAAAATAGCTTAGATAGTTTATATGATTATTGTAAGTGTTGGGGTCTGGAGTTAAACACTAAAAAAACCAAGATTATGGTTTTTAGAAAAAGAGGCAGAGTACTTCCAAATGAGAAGTGGAGTTAAAATGTGAACTTGTTAGACACTGTAGATAATTTCAACTATCATAGCATAGTTGTTGCCTGATTTATTTTCATACTCAAAAAAGGTCATGCGCGACTGTGACGTTCAATCTTAAGAGTATGGTGTGATGTCTTTTACCATTACGCTTGGTTTTACGAGCGTGATGTGATACATCCAGAATTGGAACGTTAGACGGTAACCGCGTTGAGTATTCAAGATTAAGTTGTATGTATTGTCGTTGTTCGATGTTCTGATAAACAAATCTTCACAAAGTATGACTGAAAACATTCGGCTATTAAAAGTCTGCAATTACAATGAATAGTTTCGACTCATAAAGTAACACTCATTGATTTATTTATACCGTACATTACTCTCTTATTTATGTTAACATATAATATTACTTCTGTTGTAAGTAATATGCAGTTGCTTTAAGGCATGAGCGAACGTATCATTTAATCAGCATTGAAGGGACGAGTAAAATCAGTTCAATTTCACTTGTCGATTTTAACATGACATTACCTATAAATGTCATCGTCATGACGTTAAGATATGCAAGTCACAGCAAAAGTGAAAATCAATATACAACATATCCACATCCCTGCCTAAATATGGCACACAGTTTACTTAAAGCTTATCTTAATCCACATTTCAAATGTGTATCGATTAAAAAAAATGCAGTCGATAGTTTGCAATAGCATTCGTATCAGTTGCGGTTTACCCGTACCAAGCGTGATTTATTGCCTTATAACCAAACACTGATAACAGCCAAATCTGGAAAAGATCTGAAATTTATAACGGTTGTAAAACTTGAATATACTAGAACGTCTCAAGCTTGCTGATAAAATGTAAGAACGAGTTTTATAAAGGGTTTTACAAAAAGTAAAAACATTAAAAAAAAAAATTTAATCAAATATAAAGCCCAATAAATTGTGTGTTTATAGAAATATATATTTTAAACAGTTCAAACAAATCAAAAGGCACGAGCGTAGATACAACTAATTGCACAACACACAAAACAAACGTGTATGCAAAGCGGATAGGCTAAATTAAATAAATTCACAAATTTGACACGTGTAGATGTATAAACTTCATAAAAACAAAAACACGAACAAGCATCTAATTTACAACACTAAAGATTGTGATATAAACTACGTGTGGTTAATATAGATGGACTGCACACTATAAATCGTGCTGAATAATATTAACAGTGTTAAATGTTAGTATTATACTCCACTGAAAATGTGATTTATGGAAACGAATATATAGTTATATGTGTGAAACTTAACAATATATTAGTGTGAACATTTATCTGTAGCTTCCTATAATGAACATGCGATTTTGTATTGGCCATGGTCAAAGTGGAACGGCTGATTTTTTACCATTTGTTACGCGTACTTAATTATTTGTTACAACGTGCATTTCAA
>VMBQ01014560.1:0-14574 GCA_007657795.1 Dreissena rostriformis | reverse complement strand
AATTCCTTAACAACTCTGTCACATTCTCGCCTATAACAAAGACTGTTCTCATGCAATGTACTTCAAGTTTTGCTGGTGCATTAAATTGACTAAACATTACCAACACAAATGTATGTGTTTGAACCATTCAAGCTAGACATCTGACCACATGCTGAGCAATTTTCCCTTCAATAACATTTTGTTTGGGCGTGTTTCTTCGTACAACCAAATATAACGAAATGTTGTAATAGAATACATGTAGTTATAGTCGAGATTCATATATTCCACAGATAAACACTATTACTAACCTGGACGAACAAACACCCCTTGTTAAATAACTTTAAGCAAAAATCCGCCATCTTTACTAATATTATCGCTTAAATATGTCTGACGCATCGTTTGCGTTCACCCCCGTGACCCTTTAGTCGAAGGCACACTGTAAGGCTGAGAACTTGCCATAACACAACAGTCTCAGTTCAGACATATACACCACAAAATAACATTCCATTGCCTAAGTGTGATGTGCCACTGAACATCTAGCAGCAGAGCATTTTGTACTGAAATACACACATGTATACACAAGAATATTGGCCTGAACGAGAATCACAGAAAGAAGAATTAATTCAATGTGTATTAAAATGCCCCATTACCTTATTATGGTGTATATACATACTACACATATTCGATAGAATCAACATCCAAAAGTGCATTTGAAACATCATTTTTATAGAAAAATCTTTCTCAAATCAATAGGACTGGGCAAAGCAACGTTTATGTACACACGAATATGTTTATCAAAATAATACAACATCGTGGATCTGCATAAATCATAATTCACAGCAGCATAATAAGTATTCTCCTTGTGATATTTCCGGGGTCGCGTTTTTCGCATACTTTAAAATACTAAGTGTAAATAGCTCCCTCTAAGAAATATTTGAAAATAAAATAACGTTTTGGTTTCTTTTGATTTAAGTAAGTAAAATAAGTTTAGTTTAATTCACCCTTTTGACGGATCATTTTACAGAATCATGCAATTAATAACATGCATTATATGTTGTTTTTTTTTACAAAGACCTTACACAATGACAGTTTAAAGCAAAGTTGGAGGCCTATTCACTTGGTTTGTCAACTATCCAAACAACGGTCGAGTATTTTAACAAGCACACTACTTCATACGCATCTATTTAAGGTTTCTGGTACACAGACAAAAAGGTTTCACATTTATCGTCATTTATTGTATAAAGGAATAAGACAAAACAAAGCTTACCGTAATATCGCTTAGGATTGCTGTTCTGTATTTGAATGATTTAATTATTCACTTAAACTCAATAAAACGCATTGCTTCATGCGATGATAAAACAACGAGTTTGTCTATTTATATAACAATTTATACATTGGTGTGCTGATTAATTGATACACTTAACAATAAAAGCATTTTTCTGACGTCATGTTGTGGCTGTGTATGGACTCTTCCCAGAACAAAGACAATACCATGACATTTGCGTGCGGAAATGGGCTCGATCGGGTATGAATTAATAAATATATAAATACATAAGTATTGTTGAATACTCTTCATTTCTGTAGGTTATGCATCAAACGACAGAGATATCAAATACTGTGAATTTTAACCCTTTGAGTGCTGGAACCGGATTTTAAAGGTCTTTGCAAACAGTTTGGATCCTGATGAGACGCCACAGAACGTGGCGTCTCATCAGGATCCAAACTGTTTGCTTTTCTGATAGTATTATTTGAAAAAAAAAATCGAAGAAAATGCTAATTTTAGAAATTCAGCAAACAACATTTTAGCAGACGACAAATTTCCCAGCATGCAAAGGGTTACGACCAATTTCCATACACAATAAAGGCTCATGGGCAATATAAACAAAGTTCCTTTTGGTATGCTATGAGCCTCGTTTTGGGAATTTTTTGCTTAATGCACTTGCGAAAGGTACCGTTCCAATTAGCCTGTGCAGTCCGCACAAAGCATATCAGGGACCAAATTTTCCGCTTTAATGAATTGTTCTTTTAAAGGTAGTGTCTTAGAAACAAAAATCCACTTAAGTCGGAAAGTGTCGTACCTGATAAGCCTTAGTGGACTGCACAGGCTATGCAGGGACGAACCTTTACGCACATGCAATAAGCTGAGTTTCCCAAGAAGGAGACTCATACTATCATCAGGACGCTTTCTTGAGGTTCTTATAAAATGAAAGTTATGGACGTTGCCCTGAACTTCATCAATTGAGACAAAGAAATTCACACAGAAGATCGTTTTATAGTAAGTTTGCGAAACGCAATTGGTAAATATAGTACTTCCTGACAAACGCTTAACACTAAAGTACGCCAATATTTGTGTAATAATTCAATTGCATGCGTTTCCTTGAAATGGGATTGTATTGCTACTGAAAATATAGCAAAAGACAATTGGCATAAAAATTTATATCTAACAACACGTGTACCGTTATATCAATATTATTATGAAAAGGTTGAAAAGGTATGTATATCTCATTTTCGATAATAATAGGAAAGATATATTCCAGAAATATTTATGGCAAGTGAGTAATTCACTATACTTTAGTGCACAAAAACTACAATACAACATCGCTTTCAAGGTAAACACGATATATGTTTTGAATACAACTGTTAATGTGTTAAAACATGCCACGAAACATTTAATAGGCGTAAGTAGTAAATACAATCATAATGTATATCAGGCTTGTTTGGATAAAATGAAAAAAAATCATAATTGTACGACAATATCAAGCAAACAAATGATGCGTTTCTAGTTTTGTCTATATTGTGCTAGACTTGTTGTCAATAACTGTCTCGGAAATGTGTGGAAGTCAGTAGAAACACTAGTTTTCTGTGACCGCTGTTAAATTTCTAATTGCGGTTATGACATATCATTTGTTAATACACACTAATGCAATTTCAAATGCAGTAAATCCTTTTGTCAACGACCATACACAATAACACAATCTTTTAGTGTAGGTCTCTTCACTTAGAGTACAGTTTATTAGTCAAATTTTTTAATTTTTTGTGTGTCCTTTTTTACTTTACCTAAACATAGTAAAATATGCATTTTTTAAATGCACTCGTGTTGCTTCTTAAATAAATTTTTTCATTAACTTGNCATTAACGTTCACAGAGGCGAAATACTGGGTTTCACGTTATTCATAGTTAATCATTATTTTTATAGTAAAAATAATTCAGTTTATTAAATAAAATCGGGGATATTATATGCATCTATATCGGACAGAAATTGGACTTTTTGTAATAATGAGCAATAACTTGTCAGGCCTTATTGCGTCATTTGGAATCTCATTGTGTTTTCAAATCTCATATAATTTCTTTCCTGGTCTCTAGGGGGTGTTATCGTCGTCCGAAATGTATTTCCAATGACAGTCACTAAACAGTCGCTCTACGAGTTATTTGCGGTTGCAGCAGACCTTTCAACCGTTTTATAAGTTAAATAATCACATTAAAACAGCGGAAATAGCATTTAGAAGAAAGAATTTGATTCGATCATTAGAAAGGCTATTTACCGCGTATCTAAGAAACAAGACCCGGAAAAGACGTCAAATGTATAATTCAATATTTCTACGAATAATATGACAATGAAAAAATCAAGTATGCAGCAGTTTTAATTTATCTTATTTCATAAATCGTCTTTACCTATAGACTGTTAATGACTAAATACCGTCTTTTCATTAATTATTAATAATATGCACATGGAAGAAATAAACACGTCTAGCTTAAAGTAAGACCGCACGATTTTGTCAAATATTTATGAATTATATATTATATGCAAATTTTATCAAAGCGTTTTATTTTTTATAATCGGCTAAAAGCGACTTTGTTATATATAAAAAAAAAAACTTTAAGAAAAAAGAGACTGTATGATATAATGAAAAGCAGTTGTCAATACATGACTTTGTCATAATAAACACATACTGTTTCAGTATTCCTTAGTGTTAACTAAACCGGTTACAACTCGTTCGATGAAATTAATTAATAATTTCCAGCAAATGTGTATAAAAAGTTCAAATATGTCAACATATGGCATGTATATAGTAGGTATCTGTATGTAACGATATTAAATATAAATACTTTATGCGAAAATATTTGCGACACAAATTTGATCACGCAGTAATAATTTATATCAGATTACTTATAAGTATGTTATGGGGTACCAATGGAGGTATATTGCCTCTCAAAATCTCCGTTATAAACGAGCAATCGAAAATGTTCAATTATAAGCAAATCGACCAGAGGGAAAACGATTGTCTTTGTTTGTGTATATACGTTTTAATTTATATTTAAAAATAAAACATAAGTATTAAATGCTAGTCCAACGTTTTCCAACCAAGTAATCGTAGTAAATCGTAAATCCTAACATACTCGAATTTACGTGTACTCAACTAGCGCATGGGTATCCGTGCATTGTTTAAACTGAATAATTAATTTGAAATAACGTTTTTCTTTAATCTTGAGACCGATCATTATGGCGAATTGAAATAGAAAGATTAAGATAAAAGATAGTCAATACTATATAATAATTAGATCGAAAATATAAATCGACATATAATACAAAAAAGGAACTTGGTATCAAGCGGACGACTTACGAAGCCGATCATGGGTAGGTTCCATGCGGCCGCTACCGTGGACTCACACATACACGACTCGTCCGGCCCGATGAACGCGAGAGTCTCGTTCCTGTAGTGTAACGTCATCGCGTTGATGGCGTTCAGGGAGCTACGGTCCGTGTCGCTGAAAAGGCACTCGAGTCGGTATCCGGGCAGCAGCGACTTGTTTTGGTTCACAAAATCCAGGGCGCCGAAGAACGCACCGGCGAATGTCTTGGATCCTTGAGGATCGCCGGCGGAAGTGAGGAAGGAGATCTTCAGCGGGATACGAGTATCCTCCACCGCTGACACCGACCAGACTAGTCCAGCCAAGCTCATATAACAAAATGTGAAACTACGCCAGGTGGCGCATCTTGGTTTCTGAAGATCTCGCATGTTCGCGTAGTTTGTTTACATTTTATATAAACACAATTATTTCAAAGAACGGATGCGTTTTAACACCTTTATTTGAAATTTGTGTTATGCTTAAATAATTCTCCAAAATTAACTGTCAAACATATCGTACAGATTTTTCTGGTTTATTTGGATTCAAATCATATCTTTAACAATTCCTCTAGAATAATGACATTTGTGTCTAAAATGCCAAATCCGTTAGATCATTCAAAAAGCTCCATGATATATGTATTTCATTCAATATCTGTTTTATCCATAGATTTGTTACTAAAGTAGTGTTTTTCGATGTTTAATTCACTTATTGTAGAGTTATATGGTTATATAAACACTAGCACTTTCAAAGAAATTTGACACTCATTGTTTATCCGACTAAAAAGAACATTAACATACTGATCAGAAAAATGCGAGCGTTTGGTCTTTACTTAATTCTAACAATTGAACATCAACCGGTATATTTACAAAACAAAGCGTAACTTCTTCGGGTTACACAAATAATTTGAAGGAAAATTTAACTTAATTCGAATTCATATGAAGCACACCGGAAAACCCCACAAAAAATAAAGTAATTCAACCTAAAAAATAATTTCAATATTGACACGTTTCTTTGTAAACTCGGTAGACCGTATAACGAAACGAAATATATAAGACAGTCACATATAATTATATTGAAACTTGATACTGTTTACGTTCCATACACGCTAATAGCGACGTGTTGAACTAATGAGAAAAACAGTTTTCAATCTTAATTATACATATAACAATATTGGATATTTGTATTCCGTCGCTCACCGAGGTTAAGTCAAACAGAGTTAAAGCACTGATAATAAGTTTCAAATCCGAAAGCAAACATATTACGGTGTTTCGAGTGAAAGTCCGCGTGATTTACTATACCGGTAGCGGAGAAGTGTTGTTCGCTCTCACTGCCAGCTGACGGCTGCTAACCGCTACTGAACAAATACCAGCCGCGCACCGATACTCGCAGTAAGCGAATTACAGTGTCTTATTGGGTCTATTTGTAAATAGCTGTATGATTTTTAAAATAGAAAATAAACTATAATAAACAAGTAAATTATTTACTTCAATATTCAAAATTAACTCTATAAAATAGGAGCACCAATCTGTTTATCAAATATAAAAATCAGATTACGACGTGGACATGGATTTCCTTTCGTTTGCATAACTTTGTTACAAATGCGAACGTATATGATCTACATGCAGTAGATAATGTTTCTCGAGTTAGAGTCTTCACTGAGCGCTGAGGTTGCTGTTAAAACGTCACAGTTCCGTTGGAAAGCTTCTTAATGTAAATAGCTGGTACAAAATAAAATGCCAATATTTTAAAGTCTTGTGAATACGTAGAATTTATCGTGTGTTTCGTGACAAATAATCATAAGAAATAAATGTATTCTGTTAAATAGGAATACATAATATTTCCTCATTTAAAATGATAACTAATGGCTAGTGTTTTCCTTCATTTAACGTGATAATTTAAATAAGCGGTCGTCTGTTTCCTCTGATATTCTGCTTACTTGATTTGTATTGCGTTAACTTGAACTGTACCCACAGTACAGCCATGTAAACAAAGGCTTATGATATATATCTAAGTGTGCACATGGATTGTAGAACCTCTATATTATTTACTTATCTAAATATGCTGGGTGACTGAACTGTCCCTTTTAGCATGCATTATCCCGACTATAGCGAAGACAATCCGATAATAAGAGCAATCAACTTGATGATTGACATATTGTGTTAAAGGGGCATGTGTTAAACATTCATTCATAATATAACATTTTAACAATATAATATAAGCGGTATCCGAATTAACTATGTAATTGCCCTGGACCTAGAATAAAATTCAATAAACATATTTTCAGTTGAAAGAATTTCAAACCTGACGGCACAAAAAGTTGCACAGTGTAATCTGAAACAAGGTTGATGTAGATTTTGCTGTTTGTTATTCATAGTATCTGACAGAAGAACGCGGCGCTGAACTGACATCTGTAAAACATCTCATTTAATTTTAGTTTGGAACGCTGTAAGAAATTTCGTTGCATGTCTAAGGAGAATCTTACATGACAGTGTAATAGTTTAACCCATTGTCCTACTATGATGTTTTTTCGTCGTGAATATACTCTTTTATCCGCGCGTTTTTGTTTTTTTTTCATGTGACGAAAAATCAAAATATGAATGTCCATCTTTAGTTTTTGTATGTTTTATGTCGTGCTGTATGTACCGTCCTGTATTTTATAGGCAATGTGTAACTTACAATCAATAACACTCAAGCGCTTGGGCCTGAAAATTTATCTCCTGATAATGTTCATACTTTTACCTCAGTTAATATCAAGTCCGTGCATTATCAATGCTTTAATTTTTTTGTCGATATTATCAAATGCAAGGTGATTACGTATAAAGTGTGTTTGTTTAATACCAATAGGAGTGGATGAAAATACATGAAGCCAGTCGATTCATTCCACTACCAAGCGTACATGTCGCAGAAACACTTTCGAAATTAACAGTTGTTGTTATCGTTCAAAGCCTGCGCACATGATATATCAAAATAAAAGTAAAGTGTTGCAAAGCTTTAAACCGATTTTGGTTCTATATATATAACTGTATTGTCAAAAATGACCAAACACATATTGTTCCCATTTCAAATATTTCATCGCATCAAGTATTGGACGAATCTTAAGATTTTAACTGGATGTTTCTACATTAAAAGTGCAATATAAATATAAGACTTCAAATAATTTAAATCTAAATAGTCGTTTTACGAAGAAAACATATTTTACACTTCATGCGGCATTACCATTCATTGTATAACACTTCTTCTGGTGTATATTCAGCGGACGAAGGTTAAGCGAAACTTTCTGTGTGAAAAGGGGGAGATTACTTCTATTTAAGTATGTTTGTCATTTTAGTATTCAGTAAACATTGCATATATTGAACAACGCTCTTAAAAAACAGGGCTCAATGTGCTGTTACAGATTAGCCTGTACAGTCCACATTTGATCAAATGTTCGTAGTTACGCATATACTCGGAAAACGTTTGGACTGATACCACGAGTTTTAAAGGATTCTTTTCAGAAGAAAAGTTGTACTCATGGAACAGAAATCAATACTGCGATTTATTGTTATCTTTACACATTTCGCATATTTTATGTCGATACATCCTTTAAGAACACACCAATACATTAAATGTCGACGTCAATTACTTTTCATGTCTCATCAAACATTAAAAGACCTAACAGGAATGGCCACATTAAAGAATCAATGTCGTGACGAATACCGTCATTCAACATGAAAACAAAAGCCCATTTTTAGCTTTTTCTTGACAATGCCATATTTCAATGCCCATTTTGTATTATCAGAGACCCATTTGAGTCAGCAATATATTAGCACTATCTACTCACATCTGTTAACCCTTTGCATGCTGGGAAATTTGTCGTCTGCTAAAATGTCGTCTGCTGAATTTCTAAAATTAGCATTTTCTTCGATTTTTATTGAAAGAATACTATCAGAATAGCAAACAGTTTGGATCCTGATGAGACGCCACGTTTTGTGGCGTCTCATCTGGATCCAAACTGTTTGCAAAGGCCTTCAAAATCCGGTTCCAGCACTCAAAGGGTTAACGTCACCTTAAACTGGTAATTTAACGCATACACAATAATATATATATATATATAGAATGGTAACTTGTATGAAAAATGTATTAACATGACCATACGCGGCACTGTTAGCATGGTTGCCTTTATATTGAAACGGGACTCTTGTGCAAAAATGTGTTATCTAAATAGCTTTAAAATACTTTTATTTTATTAATACATTTTGTTTGAAATGTATCATTCAAATTATGAACATCAAGACTTTTTCATATATAAACATTAATTTTGATATAAAAATGCATTTTCTGATAAAACATAATTTTCTTAGATACAAGAAGAAATAGAAAAAATGATATAAACAATCGAACTCTGAATATCAAAAATTCATTTCATTATATCATTAGTCTTATTTTTGTAATATACAATTCATTGATATATAAAAAATCTATTCATTACATCAAGGAATCGATTTTTTTTATATCAGAAATTCTTCGTATTTTTATTTTCAGAAATTGAACTATTTATATAAAAAAATCACCTCTTGGTAATAAGAAATCGAATTATTGATATCATATATAGACCCGATTTCTTGATACCATATGTTCAGAAATAGGCACACTTACAGATCAACCTCGTATCGAATTTAGACATTGCTCTTAATGTCTTTTTAAAGACTATGACTTCAGTATCTTCCGTGAACTGATTTATAATTCCGAACAATCTAATAGTGAATTTAAAGTTTCATAATTGATCTTTGAATCTAATTTGAGCGATGGTATGATATTTAAGAGTGTACATATTCCTCATTTGTAATATGCACATTTAATACAGATACTAATCGAAATGTTGCCTCTTCGTATTTATGTATCATTTTAGTTATGAAATGTTGCTCATAAGTAGATCATATTCTGTGGTGATTCGTTTACTTGTATAATATAAATATCAATAATTTAGTAAGCCATTGAATGAGAAGTCAATTTATGTCAACTTTTTATAAGCACAATCAATGTTCTTGTGAATTTTATTTGTTTACATAACAACTTGTGTTGGCAATGTTATTAACTCATTCAGGGATATTTTTTAGACAAATCACAATTTACTTGGCATGTAAATTATGAATTGTCTAGACTATCATGAGTTCGAATATGAAATGAACTAGTGTTCTATAATTGTTGTAAAACAACGCTTCATAGTAGTAAGTTGTGTTATTCGTTTCCCCAGCAATTTGAAAGAAATTTTATGAAAATAAAATTTAAAATATGTCTAACGAATATATAATAATACCTTTCGGTCCCAATTATATAGCAAAAACCATCTGTAAATAAGCAGCTTTAAAACTACGGAATTATTCATGTTACTGATTCAAAATGACTGAGATGCAAACTCTCCAGTGTATAGACACAAGTAAAGGAGGTATGCTTGTCCTCTTTGATTTTGATGTACAAATAAATAAAGTACTTATTTAATTGTAATGATTACCTGTATTTCAAATTCATATGTTACGTTTTTGAGTTTCAGTATTGATTTGACAAATTCAGTAGTCAACATAATCGTGCACAGCATAAATAAATACGTCTTAGAAGTAAATCATGTCAAATTAGTATAGTTAACGATGAACACCGCCTTCACATCTAGTTGTCAGCCACAATTCCACATCGTTTGCTACTTACCTTTTCATGTTTTGTTTTCAAACATGTTCGGTCATTATCAAAACCTCGAAAGTAAAGGTGGCTATTTTATCCATGCATCTCGCCAGAGATTTAAGACTCTCCGTAGTTATTATACTACAATCACTATTTAACGTCCATGTCGTTTATATACGTTAATACAATTGTACATTGTAATATTATAAAATGTAATGCCGTATACAACTCTTCAAATTGTTTGCACTAACGTGTTGTTTTAAAGTTTTGTTTTTACGTTACAATTTAGACGATCATGATGTGTTTCGTTCGTTAAAAATGCTGAACACATAAATGTAACCGACGTCTCTTTAAAAACCAAAATAAATCAGCTTAAGGTAAAAGCTTTATTCACCGATGTTGTTGTGTTCATAATGTCATTTTAAATCTATGTATGACTGTTGAAGACTATTCCAAAATGCCCTCAACATGCCTTTAAAACAAGAACGAGAGAAAAGCCATGGTTATGTTAAACACAATACACATTTAAACAGTCTTGTAAGCCAAGTAAATATTCAAAAACATTTAATGTGAACATTATATGTGTTTGTATATGACCGAGTCTGGAGCAGTTCGTCCACATACGAGGCCATTTTTTACAATTCCGATAAACATCTTTATTTACACCACTACGAATAATGGCATGCTCGTGACATCAATCTGTTTCTATTTATAGTTACGAAACGTATTATGTACAAGTATTAGCTATGTCCATAGTTGTCAACACAATGTCAGAACTTAGCATCNACGTATTATGTACAAGTATCAGCTATATCCATAGTTGTCAACACATTAGCATAACTAAGCATCATATAATACAAATTCCAGATCATCGTCATGAATCACAGGAAGAAGTATAAATACAACGTGTATTTGAAACCTTTTTCATATGCAAACCTTTCTCAAATAAAGAGTATTTGGAAAAGCAACAAAAATGTACATACGAATTTGATACTAGTGCATATTACAAAAAAAGACAACATCGTGAGTCTAAATAAATGATAATTCATAGCAGCATAATCATTTTTCTCCTTGTGAAATTTCCGGGGGCGCGTTATTGGTATATTATACAATACAATGTGTAAATAGCTCTTTCTAGGGAATATTTGAAAATAAAATTAAGTACTCTTTTGATTAAAGTCAGTTTAGTAAGTTAAGTTTATTCCACTGTTTTGACAGATCATTTGCAAAAACAGAATCTCGTCATTAATAATATGCGTTCTTTTCTTTTACAAAGACCTTACACAATAACCTTTTACATCAAACTTTCAGGCCTATTCATTTGGTTTGTGAAGTCAACTATACAAACAATGGTCGTGTATTTTAACAAGCAAACTACTTCCTAAGCACCTATTCAAGTTATTTGGTAAAAACAGATAAAACGTGTCCCACTGATTGTAATTGATTGTATAAAAGAATAAGACAAAACAAAGCTTACCGTAATAATACTTAGGTTTGCTGTTCTGTTTTTGAATGATTTAATTATTCACCTTACATCCATTCAATGCATTTTTATAATGCGTGGATACAACAATGAGTTTGTCTATTTATACAACAATTCATACATATGTGTGCTGTTTAATTGATAACGTTAACAAATAAAGCATTTTGCTGAAGTCATGATGTGGCTGTGTATGGACTCTTCCCAGTACATAGACAAACCCATGATATTTGCGAGCGGGAATGTGCTCGATCGGGTATGAATTAATAAATTAATATATATACCCGATCGAGCACATATATATATATCACTTTCGATATTAGGAAAGATATATTCCAGAAACATCCATAGTGGCAAGTGACTAACTAACTATACTTTAGTGTACAATAAATACAATAAAACATCGCCTTCAATTTATAAACACGATATCTGGTTTGAATACAATTGTAAATGTGATAAAACGGGGCACCAGACATGTCATAGACTTAAATAGTAAATAAAACAATCATAAAATGTATCAGACTTGTTTGGATAAAATGAACAGTTCATAATTGTGTTACAATATCGTACGAACTTTAAAGCAAACTAATAATGCGTTTTCTCGGTACTGTCTCTAGCGTTTCATTTTCTCTGTATTGTGCCATACTAGGTGTTAATAGATGTATCGGAAATATGTGGAAATTAATTAAAACACTGGTTTTCTGAGACCGACGTAAACATTGTATTTGCGGTTTTGTCATATCATTTGTCAATGCACAATACTGCCGTTTCAAATGCAGACTTTCTTGATGTCAACGACTTTACAAAATAACAAATTTTAAATTGCACGTCTATTCACTTAGCACGTCTATTTAACTTAAAGTGCATTTCCTTAGTCAATGTTACAGACTATGTTTGTATACGTTTTAAGACATATAACAAATAATGATCAATGAAACCAAGTTTAAAAATATCCACTTAACACAAGTTTCACATATTTGGAGTGTTTGGAAAATCACAAAGAATCTTACCATAACATCGTTTGCGCAGTGTTTAGTCTCCAATAAAACTTCTCATAAATAATATTACACCATACATCAACTTAAAAATCACTATATTTATAAATGCTTCTGTAGCATCAATTCTTCTGTATATTGTATCTTCGTCTTACAGAGACACAGCCATGATTGTGGCTCTCCTTATAGAGACAAAGCAATGATATTTGCCTCAAATAAGAGCGACAAAGCCATGATAGTTAAATTCGAAAAAGTTTTGATCGAGAATGACAGAATGCACGGCTCATCATTGATGTGCGGCATACATCAAACGACATAGATATTTAAAATAGATCGACCGATAATTGTTGATGAAGTTAAGAATGCAATTAAATGCTNTTAAAACACTGGTTTTCTGTGACCGATGTAAACATAGTATTTTCGGTTTTAACATATCATTTGTCAATACACAATAATGCTGTTTCAAATGCAGTCTTTCTTGTTGTCAACGACTTTACAAAATAACAAATTTTAAATTGCACGTCTATTCACTTAGCACTTCTATTTTACTAAGAGTGCATTTGCTTAGTTAATTTTACAGACTATTTTTGTATACGTGTTAAGATATTTTACAAATAACGATAAATGAAAACACGTTTAAAAATATCCACTCATCACAAGTTTCACATATTTGGAGTGTTTGGAAAAACACAAAGAATCTTACCATAACATCGTTTGCGCAGTTTTTAGTCTCTAATAAAATTCTCATAAATAATATTACACCTACATCAACTAAACGATTACTATATTTATAAATGCTTCTGTAGCATCCATGCTTCTGTATATTGTCTCTTCCCCTAACAGAGACACAACCATGAGTGTGGCTCCCCTTATAGAGACAAAGCAATGATATTTGCCTCAAAAAACAGCGACAGAGCCATGATAGTTTAATTCGACAATGTTTTGATCGGGAATGACAGAATGCACGGCTCATCATTGATGTGCGACATACATCAAACGACATAGATATTAAAAAATACTTGTGTGCAACAATAGCCATACTTATCATCCTAAAGGTGTTAAAATTAAAGCTCCTAAATTTTAGTTTTTATTATATTTTCTCTTCGCCTATAACATTTTCGAGGGAAGGGACGTGTACACATATGATATTAACGCACGTTTCTGTTCGCTATGGAAACATAAGCTGTATGATCGATAATTGTGTATGATGATATAAATTCTGAGTAATAAATTCACCTTGAATGCGTCGCGTTTACGACATTATTCCAACACAATAGATATAACATGAATCAGACTGCATTATATGATAAACCTGAACTCAGTAGCTACTTGGTCCAGTATTTTAACGATTAAATTGTTAAACATTGTGTTAATATGGATTTCCGTTTGCATTTATAAATAATAATTGATCATGTTCTAGTATATTATCTAGATATCGTGCACCATTGAGATAAACCAAAACCTCGCATTCCCAAGCGTGAAATATTTGACACAATCGCATTTGTCAGGTCACACATCCCTTCAAATGTCTTTTTTTTATTATCTAACGAAAGAAATAACACGAGCTAAATATTTTGCTCACGAACTGTCTGTGTTATGTACTGAAAATTAGTAGACGCAGTTGTCTTATTAACAATTCGAAATGACATTCGTTAATTTTGTTTATGTACATATAATTATTATATTTTTAGACATTATGACATACACATTGTTTTAAGTTAAAACTGTAGCACTACATAAATATATAGACGTTAGATGTTTATAAAACATGGTA
Organism: Dreissena rostriformis; assembly: GCA_007657795.1. Taxonomy (NCBI): domain Eukaryota; kingdom Metazoa; phylum Mollusca; class Bivalvia; order Myida; family Dreissenidae; genus Dreissena; species Dreissena rostriformis. The sequence goes on along the minus strand of VMBQ01014560.1, from coordinate 62 downwards.
TTTATGTTAACAAAACATCTTGAGCAGAACACAAAATGTGGGATCCATATTGGTGTTTTTCA
>VMBQ01014558.1:0-14359 GCA_007657795.1 Dreissena rostriformis | reverse complement strand
TAGCAAATGTAAGCATACAAGTCTGAAAGGTCAAATAATGTGTCTTATTGTATGTCAATTAGTTACTGGTATCGCGGTGATCAGAATGATATCTTGTTAAAGAAACAGGAGTCTTTCTTTATATTTGCAAAGCGATTGAGTATCATTTGTACATAATAACTTACTTAAATCCAATGATGTTATGTTGTTGTTTTAACCTGTCTCTTATTCCGCGATTGTAAATGCACATACTTTTTTGACAGGTACACATGACCAGTGACAGCCACACAATTAATGTTGTGACCACAGTAAGATTGAACGATTCTTTACCAATACACATGTTAATACTTGAGCAAAGGCTGAACACAATTCTTGGAAAATGTTATCCAATTTATCATTAACCATTCATTAATAACAGTCAGTTACACCCCATATTCTCGACCAATACTGTCTAAAGTACCGTCTATTTGACCAATGTTGCTAGCCTCTGTTTCGGCCCAGAAAACAAATATAAATATAAAACGCATTAATGTTACAAGAACACATTCATGCGTAAAGTCATAATTGTCAGTTCGTATCCAGATTTCAAAAACGCAACATTGATAAATTCTTGAACAATGTCTTCTTTACAAAGTTGAATCAATTTTTGCCACGCACATTGTTCCTCAAAATGTACAATACTGTAAATTTAATGTCTATCAAATATCATTTAAAACAGACTATGATAGTCAAGGTTGTGTCGTAAGGGATGCGAATCCGAAAAGCACGCAGAAATATTAATAGAATAGAATTAAACTATTGTGTTGTCTTTATATCAGAATCTATTCATATCTTACGCAATATCACAGCACATGAAATCGGGATTGTCAAGTTACAATTAACCCTTTGCATGCTGGGAAATTTGTCGTCTGCTAAAATGTTGTCTGCTAAATTTCTAAAACAAGCATTTTCTTCGATTTGTTTTCAAAGAATAATATCAGAATAGCAAACAGTTTGGATCCTGATGAGACGCCACGTTTTGTGGCGTCTCATCTGGATCCAAACTGTTTGCAAAGGCCTTCAAAATCCGGTTCCAGCGCTCAAAGGGTTAATTATATTGCGTGTCATATGTTTCAAATAATGGTTTACCACCTGACCTTCGGACGAAGAAAGATTACCATGAAATCAGCTGTCATTAAACAATAGTAAAATAAGAAAAAATATGTTTTCTATCAATGGAATTTGATAAGCGAAAATATTTCCATGTTTTGTTGTGTTGTAACAATAGTCGTAGTGACAATAATTTGTAAGTATATGACCATAACGTTTTAACTTAACCGCACACAATTTAGTGCATTTTATTGGGTTCATTCATTAGTATGTTTTTTTTTTGTGTATATGAACTATGATTTAAACTCATAAATACATTTTACTGCAAAGTAAACCAGAACATGACACAGGACATTATTTGCTCGGACTATTTGACACACCCATGTGTGAATTGTGTTCACGAAATCACATGGATCCTTTTTAGAGTTGAGAAAATGACTATATTTCGAGACAAAAATTTTCTCTGGTCTGTAAGGAGGAATATCTTAGAAAACATGTTAACGAAATGAAAATTGTGGTCAAATAAAACTTACAGTGCAATAACACTATACTTTTTAAACACATTTTGTTTAGTATTGTCAGTTGGCGGCAATACACAAAGGCAAAACAACAGACATATTCCAATTTTCAAGCAAGTATACATGGCGCTGTGTCAGACTAACAATAGAGGATATAAAGAAGCAAACCCGTAATTGGAAGGGTTTAAACAAATTAGTACTAATATTTATTTGCAAGTGAATTCGTGTATCTTTATAGGTTCATAAACAAGTGAACCCTTTGCAAATCAATATTTAGTATTAATTAATAATTGTTGATAGTACTATATCGTAACCTGTTCAGCGTGTTAAAAAACCGTAAACGAATGTGTAGCCTAAACACCCTGAGTCGAAACTACGTCACACCTTTTGCCGTCGATATAACGTGAACAAAAATACTTCTTAAACAAACTACGTCGATAAAAGTCATTATTTACCAGTTTGATACACACTACCGCATCAGTTGTCATGACATGAAATAGGTTCACCTTAATATTTTGAATCATTAAGATTTTGTGTTGCCATCGAAGTTACGCATTTTTAAGTTTGTTCCAACGTTTAATGTGTATAACAACAATAATCGTAGCACTGAAAAGGAAGATTTACAAACTTCAAAACATCATGCATGGCGATTATTTTAACCTTGAACAAATACGTCATATAAACGAGCAGTCCAACTTTCAAGGTAAATTTAACATGGTCAAAAATGGTTCGATTAACGTAGAGGCTGTACAAAGGTGACCACAATTCGCTCAGATGCGATAGGTAAACAATTTATGTATGCTTCACTACACTGACTTCAATTACATCTTCGTTGATCGTTTATCGGTACTTGAACATAATATTTGTTTAGGTTTGGTCATGTGGGACCATAAAAGAGTTGTTTGTTCAAAATAGCCAAACTCAAGTGCCATTGCATAATAAAGTTAATTGTATTCTATCATTTTCGATCACGACTTACTTTGTTCACAGTGTGAAGCAAACTCTTTCACTTTGGACGGTATTCTAATTGTCTGTCTGTGAAGACCAGTTACAGATATCGTGACGCCTTGTCACGGCACGTTCCCTTTGACAATATCACCAATTCACAACCTTGTCTATAAGCCATCGGCATTTTTTGTTTTTATAACGGCAACAGATCTTCGTATCTTAAATGCAATCAGTCGTTCTTGTCTCATACTGAACATTATTTAATCGTCATATTGTATTACAACGTCGCATATGTGCAATTGATTCGACGATTGTATTTTTAAATAGTGTTTAGATCTTGTAGAAATATCATTAGTTACGCTCTCTCGTCGATATTGGACGTTGCTAAACCTATAAAAAAAAAACTTGTCTTTCTTTTAATTTAATTGCCCTTAAATTGTAATTTGTTCATATAACATAAACTCACTGTAAGTTTTACAATTTCAGAACAAAACTATTATGTCTAACTAAAAGTGTAAAGAATTATAAAACGCATTTCAAGCTGCATGTGACCTAAATGTATTAATTTGTATTACCCCTCTACACGTGGAGTGCTCTGTTTACAGTCCCTCGGGTCACAATATACCAGTTCACCGTGCTCTGAGTATCGCTTGTTATCTTCGTCGAAACGCTCTACGAAAACAATGTGTTCACCATTACAAAATAACTGCTTTTGGAGAGTTCCGTGTCGCGATCTGAACGGTCTTTTTCGCATAATGATTTTTTTCGACTTGCGATGTAAATAAAATGCACGCTATGCCTTATGCAAGAGTATTCACTAAACCAGCCGATTACGAATTGGCTTGTTTTATTCTGTTCGTAATGTGTTATAACATCTTGTACATTGAATGACTTTTGTAGAGTGTTAAGTCTTCCACACAATAGGAATGTATATTATTTTGTATTCTTTACCAATATGCAACAATAAACCGTGTCATGTTTCCGTCCTGTCATTATCTAATATTTTTGTATTTATTGCATGGTCGGTCAACTATTACACAGGAGTGACTATTTTGGTTCTTGAAATGTTGTAAGCAAATATGTTTGAGCCGTGAGGAGATATGTTTTATAAAAATGCGTTTTTAAATATTTGTATTTAAACTAATTTAGTCGATAGTAATGCAGGTGTGTATGTGCTTGATTGTTAAGCCAATATTATTTCATGTATGTTCAAGCAAATAATCACTGTTAATTGTACTAATAGTGAAGGTTATGGGCCCAATATACTATATACTTGAAAATGAGCATGTTAATAGCCAACATGACGCATAGGTTAGATTGGAAAATTAGGTATTGCCATTTTAGCATTTAAGTTGTTATCCTGGGTATGAGTTTAATTGAAAATATGTTGAATACATTATCATAAAATAAAAAGTGCTGAATTGTTTGTTCTTGTTATATGGTAACACCCGTAAGGTTCTTTCTCAAAGTCAACCAGGATCTCCAGTCAGTGCATATTAATATTTATATTTAAAGTTAAAGTATCCAAAAATGTTAACTGTATCGTGCAGTTCTTTCGTTCGACTTAGCGGTGTTGATCATTTGTGATTATGTGTGATGTTCTTTCATATCGCTCCAACATATTTCCAGTATAAAGATATGCTAAGCAATATGGACGTTTAGACGTTACAATTATCTTGATTTTTTTTGTATATGAGGAACAAAGTTAAAACAACAAACACCAAATTTATTCTAGCTATTTAAAAGAAAAGTAAATTATATCCGTGTTTGTACTTAATTTAAATAAATCTTCTGCATCCGAATAACAATGTTTCAACTATTATTTTTGACGGAAACAGAGCAAAATTGGGATAATTTATTACGCTTATTCAAAACATAATTACAATAAAAATAATTTGATACTTAACTACTTTGTATTCATTTAAAAGAAGTTAGACATTTGTGATAAAGTTATTGAAGCTTGCAATAGCAGGCTACCTTGTCACGGATGTTGTAATAAAATGATTGAACAATTAAACTTAAACAGTGCTAGTTTTTGGACATGCAAATCATATTTCATGGATGGGGCATTGAAACGAGAGGTGAAAGTTTGCTCTGTTTAAGGTTTTTAATCGGTTAACTATTGATTCATTGTGTGTTTTATTGATATTAATATAGTTTTGATCTCTTAAGTTTATTGTTATTGTTATTGTGTTGTACATATTATATAACCACCTATTTAATGATACCTCATGTTCAGGCATTTATGCAAAGCATATAAACATGCACAGTAAAAAAATACGTATAAATACATAATATGCAACCCAAAACGGTTTGTGTTTTAATACAACCAAAGTTATGACGTCCTTGGCCTATTTAAGATCTTCAAGGCAACGACCTGTTATCAAACTCCTCGCAGCGATTACCAACCCTGTTACTGCGATCTTGCGTACATTGATTTAAGATATGGAAGGATTTGTGTGCGGACTGCACAGGCTAATATGGGACGACACTTTAAACACATGCATTAAACCTCCTTTTCCCAGAGCGAGGTTCATTTTCAATGAAACCCGTTTGATAGTGTAGTCATTTACATAGTTACAAGACACCGTGCATTGGGAAAAAAATATTGAAACTTTTGCTACCAGGATATTGTAATACAATTGCGAAACATTTAACGAAACACCATATAAGAAGACACACATTCGGTGACCTGTAATAAGCAGTGCACTCAAGTGCGAGGGGGTTGTCACCTGCTTCCACTTAGTTAGCGTTTATTAACCTTTTATTGAAGTCATAACTATTATTAGGCTATGGTGAACCAAGTTGTTCATTTATTGAGATGATATCGGAAAGAATATATGTATGATGTTATATTTTATTTGCATGTATAATAGCTCTGCTGTACGTAATATACTATTTTCATTTTCATATAACTTTATACTACTGTTTGGGTAAAGATATATATAATAATATTACTGTAAGCATAGATGAAGCTAGAGGTGCACAAAACATATATCCAGATTCATAATGTACGTAATTAAGACGTATAAAGTGTTCCAGGGACGAACACAGGCGGATTAGCATCTCAAACATACAATGACGATTGATGAAAACATCCGCAAATCGTTATGAATATCAATGTCAATTGATTTCGCGATGCTGATAGTGATAATAAGTTCGTTTGTTCTGTCGACATCGTAGCATACATATTGCGTTACCTAAGAGGTATATTTGGCCTTGTGTCAAAATATTTATTGCTAATGTATATACAGTCATCGATTATGAAACAATCAAGGCCCATTAATGTGAATCACTTAAACATGCAACAAAAGGTGTTCAATGCATTTTACTTTAAACAACGCAGAGTTTATTTGTATTGACCATGTACATGAACAGTCTCTTTGCTGCCTATTTTCCTGTTAAAAATGCTAATATTTCTGTCAATTTTTAAGGTAAAGTTATGTTTTGAATCTGTGACAATAAGCTTACAAAATGTCATTTTGACGATAAATAAACAAGTCCCTTTAATAATATCATTCATGGCCTACGATGGCTGTTTTCAATGTAAACAACGATAAACTCTAGTTGCATTAGCAGGATATAATTCTCTTCATAACTTTATTTATGGCAAGTGGAAAACTGTCTTACCGCTAAAAAAATAACAAACTCGCACAACAAATACGAGCACGGCATGCAAAACATAACATTTGAGGTTTAAAATAAAACAATTACAACTTTAAATGAATGCTTAATGCTAAATGTAACAACATCATGTTATTTAATATTGCATGGACACAATTAGCATAACACACTATCAAACAGGATGCTATCTGAATGCATTTTTTTTTATATTAAGCCTGTGAACGTCCGTGCCAATCTGCCAGCTCACCGTGTTCAAAGTCGAACACCATCTCAAACAGAATGATGTCTGAAATTTTGTTTTTTTATTAATAATGTGCACCTGGAATGCTCTGTAAACAACGCCCGTGCCGATCGGCCCGCTCGCCTTGTTTTCTGTTTAAGGCGTTTTTAGTATTGCACATTTCGTTCTAAAATAACTGTATTCCCATATTTCAACAACTCTAAAAGAACCAATTAAAGATACCATATTTCACGCTCGTATTGAACCATTGTCACTTTTTAAATATAGTTACATTTATTTTCATATTCTCGGTCTTTATTATTGTAATTCAAAACCGAATACATTGCTGAATAGTCCGATTCCGTTATATTGAGCATGATATGAACATGTGAATTAACAATGACTCATATCTTAACGTTGTAAATCAGGCACGTTTAAAAATGTACTGCTTATGAACATGTATATGTGTCACGAAATCGGTACAAATATTTGTCTAGGCACTGTTCAAATATGAAACAGGAGTCATGAACTGGTGCGCCCGACTTTGGTCATTCAATTAAGACGAGGTTGGTTGATTTTGTGTTAAGAGAAATTTGAGTTGAGGTTAGTTAAATTTACAACCCACGATAAATGTTGGATTTATATTTGTTTATACATTTAATACTTTGTGCTTATGGAGCAATTTATGCTCATAACGCCATCCAATTGTTGTATGTGTCGAAAGTGTGCATATTTTTGATCGGAAAAAGAACTATTAACATTTTGTAAATCCAGTGCATGAATATACCGGGTAAAAGAATAGCTCAACATGTGTATCTTAAAATAAACTTCCTGGCAGTCTTTCAGCTATTAATTGTAAAGCATTTTGTAAACCCTTCAAACCTGTAATTTTTTACATTAAAGTTGATCAAATATTTTGCCAGTTTTATTAACTGTATAAAAATAAATTCTCTTTAGTTTATGTTCCATATATAATAATTATTTCCCCACTTAACATAACACTACCATTTGCTGTCATAAGAGCGGTTACAAAACTAACAGGTAAACCTCAATTTTCCACCGTTTGATGTTGCATTCATTTGCATACATTTAAAAATTATGCAGTGTTGTAACACTATTAAGGTGTTCACAACCATGTCTCAGACCAGGATATTGTAAAATGGTTCAACATTTTTTTTTTAAATCGTTCACATTTTATAAATAGGGAACTCAACCATGTGGGGTTAGACAGCTGTTGACACTTTTGTGTTTACCATCTATTTATTGGTCCATAGCTCCGCTTATGGTGAAAATATATGTTAATTTATTGTGCGTTTCATCGATATTGATATATTTTATGATCGTTAAATTTCATTGTATAGCTGCTGGTATTTTAGCGTACGTATTAAATAACCAAATGTTGATTGCTACTGTATGCGTTTTCGTTGATGACTAACAAAGTGTTTACATATATTTTAAAATGTACGTCGAAGTTCATTTCTCTTTTTTCCTAGTAGGTCTTGTTGTTTTTTGATCCAAGTGGTACGCCATAATTTATGTCTTTACCACTATTTACTACCAATTTTTTCACAACTTGGTATACGTGGGAGGCAAGACTCGCTGGTCTAGTACCGTTCCCACGACGTATTGATTCAAATAGGTTGTGTATTTATAAATAACTGTTGATTCAGATGTCCGTTTACGTAGGTTTGTAAGATGACTTTTAAAGTCGCACTATTAACAGGTGATTAGTTTAGTATGTGTTCAGGTAATACTTATAGGGGTGTGATCAAATTATAAAAGTGCTATTCAAATTAAGAATAAATATATAATAGACAATAAGAAATTTCGGCAACTTTCTACACGGTTTCGGAATTGAACGACCACTTGAATGAAACTTCCAGCGAATAAGAAAACTAAACAAAATGTAACACTATCATGTAACTATAATATAAGGAGCTTTTCGATCGAGGTTCCTGGGGTACTCACGAAGAGTCCTTTTTAATTTCTGTCTCAATTTTATCTCATTACGAAGTATACTACGATCGCTTGTTATATTTGACAAATGGCACGTTCATACTTATTTCATTTAAAATAACATTTATGAATTCCACTCCTGCTTTAAAAAGTCAATGTTCTCCATTTTTCAAGTGACGCCGATGAAAGACATCCGGACCAAGAGCAGACGCCTCCATTACCGTTCCATTGACAATACGTGACCCGTTTCCTCGCCAGTTATTTACTGTGAATTCGATGTTCGCCCCAGTGTTTGAGATACAATGGAGCTCAAATAATTACTGTTCTGAGATGCAATTTACCGTTAATACACTTGGGATCCTGGATTTACCCCCCCCCCCCTGTGAAGATTGTCCTGTGGGGTCCAATCTACTACAGTGGCATATATTTCTTTGAACAGAGCGTACATTTATCTCCAATAAATGTATAATATATTTAACATGAAACGTTGAGGGCAGGTCTGTTCGATCTTGTATCGAATTTTACAATTAGCAGATAAATAAGGCAATGTTTCAACAGTTGCTTGTTCGGTTTGCATACGGAATATGAAACATGTTCTTTTTCTTCTAAATTCCTGAATTAATTCATGAATTAAATTATGTTTGTGTTGTTGTTTTTATGAACAATCGTATGTATTGTGTTGTTTTTTTTTAAATTAACGGCTTATATGAAATGTGTTAAGCTTAAATAAGCAATACAGAGAGGAAAGGTCCCTTTTTTCGAATAAGGAACTAGTAATGAGGGAAACAATTACTCTCCATGTAGGTAACCACACATTTCGTCGGTTTGGTACGGTTGGAAGAATATGTATTTGTTGGTTGAGCTTGACTTACCGTATAATTGGTTATGCTGATAAACTACTTTATGTGCTGATTTTCTAGAAATGCTCTTTACCTTTGACATAAAAAGAAGTATTACATTCGTATAACACTCACTTCAAATGTAAATCGGCGAATTAACCATACGAAGTTAAAAGAAAGCGTATAAGCCAGTTAAAAATGATTAATTGACAAAACGAAATCACTTGGTTATTCCATCGCAGACTGATACAAGTGCTCCTATTGTATTACAATCCTTTGGTTGCATATTTCTGGCAACCTTATATCCACTTAGTTACGTCGCATACTTTCCAGAAAGCTTTTACATAGGCATGTTCAAAATAATTGATTAAGTGCCGAAACGAACTTGCGTGTTTTTTTCATCGCAGATTGATACAAGTGCTCTCATTTTATTACACTCCTTTGGTTGCATATTGCTGCCAAACTGATATCCAAGTAGTTGCGTCGAATATTTTCTTCAAATTGTTCACAAATTGAGTTTTAATTGGGAAAGAAGGAACATTTTGTGTTATCCAATTAGTTAACGAAACAGGGAAAAAAAACGCTTGTAAACATTACTGCCAACTACAAATTCAAATGGTTTAAATATGTATCGTGTTTAAGATAGTCAGTTATTATGAGGTAACAAAGAATGGATTGTTGATACCTTGGAGATAATTTTAAGGAATATCTCTTTTTAGTCACATTATTTTTCTGATTATCTGAAAACCAATATGATACACGTTTACCATAATTGAATAATTCCTATATTAAAGATAGAATCGATTTATATTTATGTATCAATCGCATTGAGACTATAGGCTTTTTACGCCTAATTGTATATCATCTCATGTTTATTTCAAGCGTTACAAATTCAAGCAATTGAGGGTGACTGATATATGTATATGATTTGAAGACCTAGTTGTCAAACTGGTGTTAGTATGTATTTCATAAACCAAATGCAATAACATACGATTTAACAATTTGATTCAGCACATTCACTGGTAACCCAAATTGACTTCCATAATTGCGTCTGAACTTAATCGCTAGATTGATACAAGTGTTCCAATCCTACATGCAGTATAACTATTATGTATTCTTACTCCCGGTTAATAACCGCTTTCATCACGGCGATAGAAAGACTTGGATGCTCATAGCGTGCACTCGCTTAATACAAATTCAGAGACAGTCTATAAAGGGATGATACCGATAGTCAGGAAAATGAAGTCAATCAACCAATAATTGTTTTGTTGTTATAAATAGAGAAAGCTAATCACTTCAGAGAGGGAAATCTATCTTTATATTTGAATGTGTGTATATAAACATAAAATATGTAATGAATCAAAGCATTTCCATTTCATAAGCGATACACGGTATTTATTAATGAAGCCTGAAGCGACAGCGTCATTTCTACATTTACTTCTTGACTTATATTTATCTTCTCTCGATTTAAAACGCTCCATCATTCATTAACTCGATTGTCAGCTTTTAAATTAATTTGTGATAGCTGAATAAACCGCAATTGTAAACCAATCAAACGGTAGCTCGAATTAAATAAACCATCGAGTTACAAATCGTAGTGTACGTTGTTTACATGTAAAGTGTTCATTTATAAACTATTGCTTGGTAGATTCGGCGTTCAGGGACACAGTATATTTCGCGTACTGATCGAGAGACCGTTTTGGGAGACATCGGACTGTCATTGGGCTGATTTCATGGGTCAGAGACCGGATTTAATTTTGTTCTATTCTGGAGGGACCACTGTTATCTATTGATAAACTTTACATAGTGAGTTAACAAATTCACTCTTCTGGACTATTAAACGGTTTCAAACGGATCTAGTTAATAGCGCTGGAAAGAAAACATCTGTAAGTACTTTAACGCAACATGTGTTTTGAATTAGAAAAACACGTTACAAAATAAAAAAAACGCTGATATTACAATAGAAATACATACAACTTAGTATACGTTCGTGATTGTGTATATGTTCCCATATTCCGAAGCACATTAATCGACACATAATAATGCTTGTTCGCTATGTAATTATATAATTTAGTTATATACGTTTTATATTACAAATGGTATAATCAAAATCTAGCTTGGTTTTGTAGGCAGGCGATAAATCGAATGCTTTGTAATGAAGTTAGATTTGTCAATTTCAATTGTAATTGCTTTATTAAGAGTTTTGCTTAAGGAAAAATACCATTTTCAGGGGAGAGTTCTATATACAGTGGTGGAGGTGTTTAANTGTGATATAATACTTGTTATCTTCTAAACTGATGCAATTGTGATGTCTATATTAAGCCGCCAGTGTTGTGAACATAAGTTCACGTGTACTTTGGTGCGTTTAAGCCCATGTATGAACATGCATAAGTGTTGATGTCCCTAAGAGGAATAATCTTTACTTCAACACCCAATTTTCTTTTTGTTTAGTGAAATTACTTCACATAATTCGTTTTCTAGCTCTTTTTTCTTGTTTTAACCCCACACTCCCATTATGTATGTGGTTTTATCTTAAACCATATATTTGCATTATTGTTTCAGTGAAATAATACCTCAACTTCACGTTTTAACCATTTTTATGTAGAATTAATCATTGCTTCAATGTTTTGTTTTCTTTGTTTTTAAGATGAAATATAGCATGCAGAATTGTTCCAATCTTTAAAAACATGACTTTAATAAACATTGATCGCAGTATGAATTTTGATTTATGCTTACATGTTGAGAAACAGCTGTGCAATAAAACGTCTGTCAATAGAAGCTGTTTTTCAAACAAAGTGCTCTTCAATTATTACTTTAAAATTTACGACGCAATAAAACCAATATTTGTTATATCGCCGTCGAATATGTTGAGTTATTAATTTTAAATTGTAAATCAACCTTGACTTCAATGCATGTGATAAGTTTTTTTAACGGTAAAGAGACAATTTAACTTCTTTTTTTTTCGTTCATAAATAATTATCTATTTTACGACCTTGGTATATTATTATACCGGATTTATATAGCGCCCTTTTCATACAAGAGTGCACGTTCAAAGGCGCTAAAGATATAGATGCACGTTCAAAGGCGCTAAAGATATAGAGTGCACGTTCAAAGGCGCTAAAGATATAGATGCACGTTCAAAGGCGCTAAAGATATAGATGCACGTTCAAAGGCGCTAAAGATATAGAGTGCACGTTCAAAGGCGATAAAGATATAGATGCAATTGATGCGTAGATTTAACTGTTAGTTTAAGTCACAACATGTACTTAAATGTATTTTTACCTATGAAGTTCACCTGTTTAAATGAGAAAATTCTAAATCACAGCCATTTCAATCATCGAAGCATGTCATATAAAGTATATATGAACTTTCTACTTAAGTACTCTAACTTGTTATAGTTTGGTTATGTTTATCCTCAAATCGTCATACGGTCTCCATTTAGTAAGGTTCTAATTTCACAGTGTTTAAAGTGCTTAAATTGCCGTTGGTTTATTTTAAAAATAGAAACGAGTGTGAAAACTTAAAACATATTTTGTATATGTAATGACCGTTTTTTTTCCAATTCTATAGTTTGAATAGAAGGTTTGTTAGTTTTACTTGCAGATGTGTTTTTTTTTTCCATTTAATAAGCGTGTGTGTCAACGTGGAAAAATCAAAATGAAATCTTACAAAAAATCGGTTTCAGTTTGTTTTAAGAATTTATTAAAATGCATCTATTGTTTCAATTAATGGTATAATCTTCAAGTTTATGTAACCGCCCAATATACCTGTATGTAAATTAATCGAGCAAAAATATATACAATTTACATAGGCAATTATTCATAAAGGTTTGTCAATCGTTACGTAAGTATCTCTGTAGCCTGTATTTATTTGTTAAGAAGCGGCAGGTCTAGATCAGCAGCTTCCTACACAGTTTTTAATTGCCTCAAATTTTATTTATGCTTTAATATTGTCAAACTTATTTCAGTGTTGCATGTAATTTATTGTCTTAATGTGTGCTTTCACCTTTAAAACATGTATTTGATCTTTCTTTAAGCTGTTTTACTCATGTTTTATTGCTTACATTTGTTGTTTAGTCGGTTAAAAAGCTTTGCAGCTTATGTTACTTGTTATATGTCTTGCCGACTCAAAATAAAAAAATAAATATTTAAAATTAATTATTATTGTACACTGACATTCGCAAACAACACAGAGATTGATCTACTCACGTCTAACAATATAAATAGCACGTCCATTAATTTTTTATCTCAATGGTATGCATACTATAATCTGATTTCGTGACAAAAACGTTATTGCGGGAGGCCAGTTGTGTGGTTAGTAAATATTTGCAGGTTTAGACTCCACATTAAAGTGTCTTACATAGCTCAAAAGGTGCGATACTTTTCTCAAATCAATTATTGAATACTGATTGTAATCGTGTTCAATTATTCTAAGAATAGTATATATATATTATTATATATAATAATCATTGGATGCGTAACACAATCATTTCTAAAATGTATGAGAACATATGTGTAAAATAAAATTAAGTGTACATTATAATACTTATTAAATTATTTTGCGTCATGTCAATTAACGTTCGAGAAAATGTTTGATTTTTCATTGATTATTTAATCAGTGGACGATACGCCTTATGGAGAGAGTGTTATTAACTACAATGTCGATTCTGAAATGAGACTCTCAATGTTCTGCTTTGTCCACGACCAGTAGCAATACAAATACCGTGTACATGTCTTTCATTGATGCCATGACGACTTTAAACAATTCATTGTAACGTTGATTTTATCCTGAAGGTACACCTCATATCAACGTATGGTACTGTTAATATTATGAATTACCGTTGCATAACGTTTGTTCTGCCGGGTAGACATAAATTCATATCATTTAATAATGGTTCTTCCATGGGAATGAAACACAAACATGCTGAAAGTTTGCTATTACTAAAGTACGTTTATAAATATTCACTTATAAATAAACTTTCTATATGTAAAACAAATCCTATCATTATTAAAATGTGTAGACTGATCAAAACAGTGGATGTAGCAAATTATTTAAATCCCTCAAAGAACTGGTTTTGCTGTTCCAGCTAGAAGTGATAAGCACTTTTCATCTAAATTAGATACGTTCATCGTTTATTTATTTATTATTTGTCCATGATTTATTGCCACCAGCTCCAAACACCTCGA
>VMBQ01014555.1:0-13931 GCA_007657795.1 Dreissena rostriformis | reverse complement strand
GGGTCAAAAATTAGGTCACCCGGCCAATTCTAGTAAAAGGTGAGCGATTCAGGGCCATCATGGCCCTCTTGTTTTGTTTTTTCCTCATGTTGGAAAGTTTGAAAAAATTGCATGATACATGATTAAGTAACAGTCGGGACAAGATTTGTATGGGCAAATTTAACATTTAACTTTAAGTTTAACTTGACTTTTGAGGTATGGAGACGGATGCTACACATGACACATCTTTTCATGGCAAACATTTGTGGAAAGTTATTTTTAAATTGCACAATGAATGACAAAGTTACAGTCCAGACAAGCCAAATTTGACCTTTGACCTCTAATTGGGACTTTGACGTTAGAGGCAGGAAGATGAGGGTTGCCGAAGAGACAGGGTCTCTTGATGGTGGTCATGTTTGGAAAGTTACATCAAAGTTGCATGATTAACGAGAAAGTTACTTTCCGGACAAGCTGTTTAATAGTAATATTTGACCTTCAACCCCTTACTACGAAAAAATGAAGGTGGGATTATGAACAAATCAAGAACAAGACATTGCGAATAAGTAACTAGTAACTTTATTGCAGAACAGGCAACATCTGTTTCTACCTACACAGAGATCACATACATTTGAGGCCTGTTTGCAAATGAAGCTTAATGCACATGCGCAAAACGTTGCAAAACCCTTTGCATGCTGGGAAATTTGTCTTCTGCTACAATGTCGTCTGCTGAATTTCTAAAATTAGCATTTTCTTCGATTTTTTTTCAAAGAATACTATCAGAGTAGCAAACAGTTTGGATCCTGATGAGACGCCACGTTCTGTGGTGTCTCATCTGGATCCAAACTGTTTGCAAAGGCCTTCAAAATTCGGTTCCCGCACTGAAAGGGTTAAGCCTCTGCAGTGAGGACTGCACTTTCTGCCTACATGTAAATGTATAGGTGATCAGAAACTCTTCCTTGAAAAAAAAAATAATACCATAAAAATGAAGAATCAACCACTATCAGCCTGTGTGGACTGCTGTTCTGGGACAACTCTTTAAGCACAAGCATAAAGCCCCATTTTCAAACGACAGGCCTCATTTAAACAAAAACGTATTTCATGACCATCAAAGTCCTCAGAATCACATTTGAAATAAAAACCAATCAAAATGGTACTTTGATTGTAAAAAACATTTCCATACGCTTTATTTCATGAGCTGCGACTTCGGTCTTCATGAGCGGAGTTTTAACATATTTACATTTCATAACAGATAAATCAACAAGCAATTGTTGTAAAAAAAGTGTAATTTTTATAAAAATAATAATGCAAAAGAAAATTGAAAAATCTATCTGTAACATTCCTCAATAAAACAAGAGATGTGTTTGTCAGAAACACAATGCCCCCTAATGCGCCGCTTTGATTTTTTTTTTTTTACCTTTGACCTTGAAGGATGACCTTGACCTTTCACCACTCAAAATGTGCAGCTCCATGAGATACACATGCATGCCAAATATCAAGTTGCTATCTTCAATATTTCAAAAGTTATGACAAAACTTTAATATTATTTAAGTTTTGGACAGACAGACAGACAGAATGACAGACAGACAGACCAAAAACAATATACCCCCCCTTTTTTTTAAAGGGGGCATAAAAATACATCTCACAATAAGGAGATTAACATTTTAGAATACAGCAAGAACAGAGGTAAACATTTAATATTTACAATTTGTCATATTTATAAATAAAACCAAAGTTTGTACAAAATATATGGTTGAAATAATTGGTTGATGGTAAATAGTTTACCTTGTAATATAATGTTCAAGTTCACTCCGCAAGTTGAAACAAAATTATATATTTTTTGTTAACAGTGCACATTGCTTTCATTTGAACAATTTTAAGACAAAAGTAAGAAACAACAAGTAGTCTTTAATAAAGGGTTTTACATTTCATAGATTTGTGGATATATTAACCCTTTGCATGCTGGGAAATTTGTCATCTGCTAAAATGTCGTCTGCTGAATTTCTTAGATCATCATTTTCTTCACTTTTTTTCAAAGACCACTATCAGAATAGCAAACAGTTTGGATCCTGATGAGACGCCACGTTCTGTGGCGTCTCATCTGGATCCAAACTGTTTGCAAAGGCTTTAAAATCCGGTTCCAGCGCTCAAAGGGTTAAAGTGATAGCAAATATATACACATACCTGAGAAATAGGTTTTGAAATAAGTGTTGTGTACATCACAACATCTTGTTTGAGAAACTGAATATTACTTGAAATGAACCAGAAATAGCAACAGAACAAATGAACAATAGTTGCCATAGAATATGCAAATATAAAAGGAATACAATGATTGTCAAAAAGCTGTTTGTTCTTCAATTTTCTTTTAATCAATATCTTAAATTAAACAAAGATTAACGAAATGGTGCCCAAGTAAAAAGCAAACTGTGTGGATTTACTCAATATCTAATGAGGTAGACAAAATTGTCGACACATGAAATTACATTTCTGACATAATACCAGATGAATATTCGTTATGAACTTAACATCAACAAAGAAGAACAACTCTTCTCCAATCCAAAAGTGCTTATAATAAAAAAACTTAACGATTTACTTCCCTTTAGCTTTACTGCCTCCTTTAGTTAATCACTGAATTTGGCTATTAGGATTTTCATCTCGAAAATGTGTCATTTAAATGAGTGAACAAACTATTGTTAAAAAAATATAAATTAATGTGCACATAGTAATTTTTTAAATATACAAGAATAATTACATTAGTAAAATATTTAATTTTAACACATATTATTAAAATAAAATTTGCCAAAAAAAAAAATCAAAAAATCTTAATAAATGTATTGAATCGATTTTGTATGAGAAGAACAGTCTGGTGTTCCGCAGAATAATTATAATGCCCCATTATTCAGAACTTAATCATTATTTGCCACACTTGGATGAATACCTAGTGCATAAAAAGCAACACACATGAAAACACAATTAAAAATTTCATGAATAGAGACTTAACAAAGTTTCATAATTATTTCTCTGCTTTGAATTGCACCAACCAATCTGACTATGCATCTACATAACACATCAATGTGTCGTGTTCTGAGAAAACTGGGCATAATTCATGTGCGTAAAGTGTTGTCCCAGATTAGCCTGTGCAGTCCGCACAGGATTGCACAGGCTAATCTGGGACAACACTTTACGCACATGCATTATGCCCAGTTTTCTCAGAACGCGACATCAAATGAGTACACAACAATACCAATGTAATAACAATATGAACTAAACACTCAACACTTTTAATATCATTTACATGTCATTTACAATTTGCATTATATATGCAACATGTGGAAAAGAAAATGATATGATGAAAACACTGCATATTTCATTATCGAACACTAAATTTTGGGGTGTATAAAATGACTTCCAATACGCACCTGCAGATATAAATCACTTTTCATTAACCCTTTGCATGCTGGGAAATTTGTCATCTGCTAAAATGTCGTCTGCTGAATTTCTAAAATTAGCATTTTCTTTGATTTTTTTCAAATAATACTATCAGAATAGCAAACAGTTTGGATCCTGATGAGACGCCACGTTCTGTGACGTCTCATCTGGATCCAAACTGTTTGCAAAGGCCTTCAAAATCCGGTTCCAGCGCTCAAAGGGTTAATAAATTAAATTATAAAATAACTTCCACTTGGAACTAAACAACCCTAAAATTAAACAATTTTTGTTGTAATTCATTTCAACAATTTATTAAAATCTCAAAAACACATAAATTAAACATCATTTCAATGGAAAAACTGCTTTTTAATCATGAGTATCTCTAAATACATATTGAATATATATTAAGTTTCATATATCATGCGTAGGCAATTTCACTACAGTTTGTAATACATAAATCGATAAATACTGGTTATAACAATAAATTTTATAATTCAATAACATCTTTGGCTTTTGTAATTTTACCCCCAACGTACAAAGAAATACATCGACATGAACATAAAACAAAATGCTTGACATATCACAGAAATAACTAGGAATTAACAATTTGTCAGACTCAACACCAAGTGAATTAAATTTTCAATCTTTACGTGTTGATAACATTTAACTTGCATAGCATGACGGTGCAAAGACAATTTTTTTCATGGGGAATGGTCCAGAAAAAAATAAAATAAAAGTTTCACTAATATAGAAGAGAATTATTTGAATCAAATGTGTCGTGTTCTGAGAAAACTGGGCATAATGCTTGCGCGTAAATTGTCATCCCAGATTAGCATGTGCAGTCCACACAGGCTAATCAGGGACGACAATTTCCGCTTTTATGACATATTTTCGTTTAAATGAAGTCTCTTCTTAGCGAAAATCCAGTTTAGGCGGAAAGTGTCGTACCTGATTAGCCTGTGCTGACTGCACAGGCTAATCTGGGACGACACTTTACGCACATGCAGTATGCCCAGTTGTCTCCGAACGCGACACATTTAATCTTCTTCAGCGCTATTAATGTGCATCAGTTGAACAAGTGCAGGGATTTAGTTTTCATTTATCAGGTAGCCATTATGCAACATTTAAAATAGCAGAATGATCAATTTTGATAAATATATTCAACAAACAAGAATCAAATGTACACATTGGTTAACATTCTCTAAACATGTTTCATGTAAAGGAGATGGTTTTACATACTAGTATCACATGATTTAAATACAAATTTATGTACTAAACAGGAAAAAAAAACACAACAAGAGTGCCAAATTGTCACAAGATACGCCCGTTGCACTAAGTGACCCCGTGACCTAGTATTTGACCCGGCATGACCCATATTCGAACTTGACCTAGATATTGTCTAGATACAACTTCTGACCAAGTTTGGTGAAGATCGGATGAAAACTATTTAAATTAGAGAGCGGACACTGCTGTGGACGCCGCCGCCCGCCCGCCAAGGGTGAAACTATTATACGTCCCGTTTTGAAAAAACGGGCGTATAAAAACATTCAGATCTAGCAAAACGAGATTTACTAGTTTTAAAATTAAACTAACAAAAGAGGGCATTTCTATTGTTGAATTTTCTTGGCAGCCTTCATTATAAATTGTTAAGTAAATGAGTCGTGTTCTGAGAAAACTGGGCATAATGCATGTGCGTAAAGTGGCGTCCCAGATTAGCCTGTGCAGTCCGCACAGGCTAATAAGGGACGACAATTTCTGCCTAAATTGGATTTTTGCTTAGAAGATACTTCATGTAAACGAAAAATGTCATTAAAGCGGAAATTGTCGTCCCTGATTAGCCTGTGTGGACTGCACAGGCTAATCTGGGATGACAATTTACGCACAAGCATGATGCCCAGTTTTCTCAGAACGCGACTCAAATATTCCTTTTTTTCTTATAACAAAAACTGGGTCAGATCTGGGATTTCAAGTGGAAAAGAAAAAAAATCTATTGTAAAGAAATGGACATACGAAACAGGAACATAAAATATTCGGTTAAAAGTTATACAACACAAGGTATGTGCTGAAACATGATATTGTATTACAAAGTCTCCAAACAAAAGAAAATATATAGAGAAATGTAACAAAATATTCTCCTTATATGTGTATTGAGCAATAAAGGATGTTATATGGATATGAAGAGAAATTTACAATTTTGGAAACTATTTATATTAAGCAAAGCATACAAATTAAGCTACAGTAACTATAGAATATTTGCATCTGAGGTAAAAAATATTTTAATTCAAAAATAAAATATATGCCACATATGTGAAAATACTAAGAACACATTTTTTTCAAAGTTCAACATTAACAAATGCCTCCAGAAAAAAACTATTTGTACTGTCTTCAATATAACATAATCAAACAGAAGTCGGACATGCTTTCATGAAACAAAAATGATATGACTTGAAATTTACCTAAATAAAAAACAAAAATATACAATTTTCAGATTTAAAGATTCCTCAGATCTGGAGATTAGAGAATTTTTTATTAACAATATATTAATATGTAGGAAAATATACAACTGATTACACTCTAATTTACAAATAATATTTTTGTACAAATTAAAAAATTGCACCAAAATACATGACAAACATGGTATATTGAGAAAACGTACTTTATAACAAATATAAACACAATTAAAACAAGCTGGGTTTTTTTACCATTCGTAGATATAAACAAGATTCAATACATCAAAAATAATAATTTAATTTTGTTCCTGATATTAATTTCGTAACTATATAAACACAATTTTCAAACGGTTTAAGACCTATTTTTCCAAATCACACTGAAGTTTCCAATACTTCCATTACAGCGCATGGACTCTCTTCAAGGATGGTTGTATTTGTCAATGTGTCTCGACGCATACCCCATGGGTCCAACATATCACTCTCAGATACACTAACATCTCCATCAAATGACACCTTTGATTCTGAGGGACTCAATCCCAAGTCATTGTTATTGTTATTCAAGATATCTTTGGCACTATCGGAGGAATAGTTCAAGCTAGGGTACACAGAAAAATTTGCACCAGGACTTGTACTCCAATTATCACCCGTCTCGTCGATGGACTGCTGACGTGAATTTGCGTAACTGTTACAAAGAGAAAGACTCTCTCCTCGTCGACTGAGCCGAGTTTCAAAATTAGAAAATCGCCTCGGTTTACCGACTTGAAAATTAACCAAGTTATTATTATCACTTTCAACCGAGCCTTCTCGTGAGCAGCCTTCATACGGGCTTCCCGTGTCGTACATATCATACTGCAGTTTCTGAGCAACAGCCTCGGGGAAAAAAACACTCTTAGACCGTGTGCTGTACGCCGAGAAAGAGTACCTGTTGGGATTCAGCGACGGTCGCTGGCTGTTTGAGCCGTGGATTGATTCCTGATGTAGCCTTTCCGCTGCCTTGCGTAGCAGAACGGGGGAGGACGGGAGGGACTGACTTCTGCGTTGCGTGGACGTCCGCCTCACGGGGACAGATCCGTTCTGATTGGGCGTGCACGGTGGCGTGGAGGGGGAAGACGGGGAGGGTAACTCAAACAACACTGAGTCCACGTCACCAAAAGACTTGCCAAGCATTTTATAGCCTTCCTTAAAGCCCGCCATGTCTGCAAACGGGTTAGAGATGGAGGGTTGATAGAACGGGTCATCTCGGCTCATGGCTTCACCGACCAGGCTTGGGCTGCATGTGACTTCAGCGGAGTTAACGCCATCATCAAACGCGTTGTCATCATACTCTTCATCACCGTTCACCTGCAGAATGTTGTCTTCCGATCGGGATCTTTTGTAATTTGAACCGTCTGAAAAATAAGAAAAACATTATACATCTTTAAGTAAAACATACCGTAAACTTACCATTTTAACAAACAACATTTGTTCCAGACTTTTTGTAAACGTAACCATTTAAAAATCAAATATAACAATTTATTATGAACAATATATTTCTTTGTTAACTTAAAGGGGCATACTGACAGTTAAATACGGCACTATATTTTCATTATTTTTTAAAGTATGTTTAAATGGCTGCTTGACCCAAATGTCTGGTTTTTACATTATTGATACCAATATTACATATTCTTAGATTCAAATCTTGTTTATTTAACAACTATCATTAATACAAAAATATCCTTTTTGATAATAAACTTACAAAAAGTTTTAATCTTGTCAATTGTAAATTCATCAAAACAATATTAAATCAGATCAAGACATTAAATATGGAACTTGTGTAATTCTTCAGGTAATATTTTCTTGATTATTACAATTAATAATCTTCAAAGCAAATGTTTAAGACATGTCAAGCATATTTATAAACAAAATGACTTACATAAAATATCATAGCGTTTGCTAAATATTAGTACCACTTTTTTTAATTCTTAATCAGCCTTGCTCTGTGAAAAGGGGGTTTAATGCATGTGCGTAAAGTGTCATCCCAGATAAGCCTATGCGGACTTCACAGGCTTATCAGGGACGACACTTTCCGCTCTTATGATATTTTTCGTTAACAGAAAGTCTCTTCTTAGACAAAATCCAGTTTAGACGGAAAGTGTTGTCCCTGATTAGCCTGTGCGGACTGCACAGGCTAATTTGGGACTACACTTGACGCACATGCATTAAACCCCCTTTTCACAGCGCGAGGCTCCAATCTAACAGCATGCTATCCAACCTTTAGAGTTTATCCTCTGGTATCCCTTCATGGAGACCGTGTCATTCTTCAGGTTCTTGAATATCTGCTGAGTGTACGTCTCTGTCTCGGTGAAGGGGGGCCGCTTGGTCGCATCCACCTGATGATAAAAAATATATATTTGTATTTGCTCTATTGCATGTTTTGTTGTTTTCATCACTACTTCAGTCATGTCACAGCAATAAGTTCACCTACTCACACATTCTCTGGGTTAGCAGGTTTATCAGTAATAAGTAAACATACATGTACTTATGCCAGTAACTCTAACCTGATGATAGAAACTAGTCTTTGTTGTTGTTTTTTTTATTTTTTGGGCTGTTTTCAACAGTATTTCAGTATTGTCACAGCCATAAGATATTTTTTTTTTCAAGCTAAGCTGGTTTACCAGTAATAAGTGATCAAACTTATGCCAGTTATTCTAACCCAATGATCGAAAAAAGTCTTTGTTGTTGTTTTTAAGGGGATTTTTTGGCTCTTTTCAACAGTATTTTAGTTATATCACAGCCGTAAGATACCTTCTCACACTTTTTCAGGGTTAACTGGTTGATCAGTAATAAGTGAACATACTTATGCAAGTAACTCAGTAATAAGTGAACATACTTATGCAAGTAACTAACACCTGCCTTCCTTGTTTCTAATGAAGGGGGAGAATGGCTGGAGTAAACATTTCATAACCAATCTCCACAAGTAATGTGTGTCGCGTTCTGAGAAAACTGGGCATAATGCATGTGCGTAGTGTCGTCCCAGATTAGCCTGTGCAGTCCGCACACGCTAATCAGGAACGACACTTTCCGCCTAAATTGGATTTTTGCTAAGAAGATACTTCATTTAAACGAAAAATGTCATAGAAGCATAAAGTGTCGTCCCTGATTAGCCTGTGCGGATTGCACAGGCTAATCTGGGACGACACTTTACGCACAAGCATTTTGCCCAGTTTTCTCAGAACATGACTCAAATTTCATAACCGATCTCCACAAGTAATGTGGCTGGCCAGGGATCAAACCTGTGATCCTCAGATTTGAAGTCCAGCTCTTTATCAACTGAGCAAGCCAGTCTGGTAGAGAAAATATATCATTTTGTATAATAACTTTTATATGTGTAACTTATTTCCACTGAGACTCAGATTCCTTGTTTAAAAACGATGTGAACGAATAAGCAGACACATTGACTTTGGTTCATAAAGAAAGTTTTCTTCTTTTAAGTTTGATAGTGATTTTTAAATTTGTGACAGAATTAGGATTATAATTTGGGTACTGACTTATAAAAGATCTCATAATCTACATTCCATAAAACTTTCTTTTTTTTTATACCAAAAAAAATTACTAACTGAAATTAAGTAATCTTAGATGTTGATAATAAGAATATTTAATTCTTCGATAACTGTAATGTACGTAAGTTGTATGATGGGATTCCCGTTACCTGGCAACATCTGAAGGCCATCCTCAGGAAGTCTAGAGGACAATAGTCTACCAGTCCACTGAATGCCTTGTAGTCTATTCCGAAATTCTGAAATGGCAAACTCATTTATTAAATGATTACAAACAATGACATGTTCAATCTCATGCAAGAAAATGAAAATCGTTATCAAGACAGTTACATGTATATTTCTGTAAATTTCATTCCAAATACAATCTCAAGGCTCTACAGAAAATACATGTACAATTAATACTGTTTGTGAAATTGTTTTAACAGACATGAAACATTTATAATGCAGATGTGTGTTTTAACATACATTTCAAGCATCAATTTGTAATAAAAAGCAAGTAAGAAGAAAAACAAGAAGCTGCGTTCAACAAACTCTGATGCCCTAGGTGGATGCCTTGTCAGTTACGATTCATCGGCCAATTTGAATAAATCTTAGGCTAATATCAAGGTCAAAGTGAGGTCAAGCGATGTTGATAGTATTCTTAAGGAACATCCATACAAGTATCAAAGCTTTGTAACATGCAGTATTGATGTTAGCCCTTTGCATGCTGGGAAATTTGTCGTCTGCTTAAATGTTGTCTGCTGAATTTCTAAAATTAGCATTTTCTTCGATTTTTTTTCAAAGAATTACTAACAGAATAGCAAACAGTCTGGATCCTGATGAGAAGCCACGTTGTGTGGCGTCTCATCTGGATCCAACAGTTTGCAAAGGCCTTCAAAATTCCGTTCCAGCACTGGAATAGTTAGATAACCTGTCATTTTGTGTAAAGCAATAATTTGGACCTCCTGAAAAAGTCTAAGATCATTAGAAGATCAATGTCAAGGTCAAAAAGAGGTCAAGTGATGTGGGTTTCTTGATAGTCCTCATAGATAACAACCATGCATGTATCAAAGCTTTTAAGAAAGTGGTATTAGTTAACTATAGGTAAATGGTTTCCGCTTAGTTACTCTATAACCTATTGAGTTATTGTATTGAAACGTTGCACATTAATGCCTAATGTTCAAATCAAGCATGGGTTGCATATGGGGTGTGTTGAGTCAAGGTCAAGCATGGGTTGCATATGGGGTGTTTTGAGTCAAGGTGAAGATCACTGATAGTAGACATTGAAAAATTGTTTGAACCTGATAATTTAAAAGAAAAAAAGAAAATTGTAATGAAACTTGATGAATACATTCTTTATGAACTTGACCCATCTGCAATCTCAAATGAAGTATTGATTGAAAACATCCATGCATGTCGTTGCAAGTGAATTGCTATATTTGTTTTTTGAGTAACTAAGCAGAATCCATTTTACTATATAAGAAACAGTGACCTTGACCTCATGCATGATACATGCAAACCTAGGAAGTTCTGGATTTAACCCTTTGCATGCTGGGAAATTTGTCGTCTGCTAAAATGTCGTC
This sequence comes from Dreissena rostriformis, assembly GCA_007657795.1. NCBI lineage: Eukaryota > Metazoa > Mollusca > Bivalvia > Myida > Dreissenidae > Dreissena > Dreissena rostriformis. The sequence goes on along the minus strand of VMBQ01014555.1, from coordinate 2,978 downwards.
TGCTGAATTTCTAAAATTAGCATTTTCTTCGATTTTTTTTTCAAAGAATACTATCAGAATAGCAAACAGTTTGGATCCTGATGAGACGCCACGTTCTGTGGCGTCTCATCTGGATCCAAACTGTTTGCAAAGGTCTTCAAAATTCGGTTGCAGCACTAAAAGAGATAAGGCATTTAGATATTTAATTTCAGGACAATAGCGGAGTTCATTATTGAGTTATTGAGCAGGATTAATGTTTCTATATTAACTTAACATGACCTTGACATTAACCCACCACCCATAAGCTATCCAAAGCTAGGTCTGCATTTGGAAGGTATTAATGTATGATGTTTCATTACAATAACTCACTTTGTTAGCGAGAAATTCTGTTTAACCCATTTTGCTACAAACGAAAAATAAGCACATGTACAATCTACACTTACATTAGTCCTGGGCAACTTGTCCGGATCTGATGATACACGGGCGGTGATCTCACAGCAGATCACACCATAGGAGAACACATCAGCCTGGTGAATAACAAAGCAGTCAGTTTGTATGTTTGCTTGGATTTTGTGTCGTATTCAACAGTATCGCAGTCAACAGGGGCCTGATTTAAGAACCACCTCTGGGAGGAAAATGCCCTACCCCCCTTACAGGGTTTAACTAAAGTCTATGTTTATAGATCCAGCAAAGTTAATAACTATCTGTAAAATTATATTGACATTGAGAGGGAGGAAATCAGCTGCAAGGAGGAGAAATCATACCCCTCGTCAATATGATGGCAGTTGGTTAACCCTTTGCATGCTGGGAAATTTGTTGTCTGCTAAAATGTTGTCTGCTAAATTTCTACAATTAGCATTTTCTTAAAAAAAAATTCAAAGAATACTATCAGAATAGCAAACAGTTTGGATCCTGATGAGACGCCACGTTCTGTGGCGTCTAATCTGGATCCAAACTGTTTGCAAAGGCCTTCACAATTCGGTTCCCGCACTGAAAGAGTTAACCAACACTTTTCTTGGGTGAGCGGTGGTTTACCCGCACTTAGTGCACACAATTATACCACTAACTGACAACTGTATTGATAAATCAGAGGTAGGGGGAGAAAGGGCATTGAAATAGTTTCATTACCAATCACAACACAATTCCAGTTATCATTACATGTTTAGTGCATATTTTTTCACATAAGGCTATTAACCATTTCCCGCTCATAAGCAAAGTGCAAATGGCTATATGCAAAAAGCATAAAACCAGAACAGCCGTTAGTAACTTGCAGTCTGTTCAGGTTTTAATGCTGTTTGCTGCTCATCAGTATCTCATGGTTGAAAATGAAGGCTTTAAAACTTGAATATAGTTAGAAAGGTCTTTAATTTAATTTTGATTCTCAAACACGCCAAAGAGGTAAATGGTTAAAGCTATAAAAAGAAAGGTTTTAATTTAATTTGATTTAAAAACACTTCAAAGTGCATATCTGAGTGGTAAAGGGTTAAAGCTATGGAAGGGGGTTTCTTACCAGTTCATTGTACTTCTGGCCCAGGATGACTTCTGGTGCCATCCAGAACGGTGATCCCACAGTAGACAGCTGCTTCTTGCTCCTGTGGGGGTTTAATGGGATTTAATGCATGTGCGTAAAGTGTCGTCCCAGATTAGCCTGTGCAGTCCGCACAGACTAATCAGGGACTTCACTTTCCGCCTACACTGGATTTTCATTTATAAAAGACTTCATTTAAACGAAAAATTCCATAAAGCGGAAAGAGTCGTCCCTGATTAGCCTGTGTGAACTGCACAGGCTAATCTTGGATAACACTTAGGCACATGCATTTAGTCCAGTTTTCCCAGAATGTTCTCAATGTTGATTCATGGACATAGTAAGGGGAAGTAACTTTGAAATTGAGTATGCTAGAGTCATGTTTCATGCTTTTGGTAAACATTCAACAAATACAGTGTTGACTCGCTGATATAGCAAATGGAAGTCACTTGGAGGTTATGTATGATAGTTAGCAAACAGCAACACTTAGATAGAGAGAATAAAATACAGCAAATGGGAAAAGCTTAGACATCGTAAAATCCAGATTTATGGTTTTCGCTTATGAAAAACATGTAAAACAGTTAGTACTAAATCGAGATCTTGCAGCTCTGCCCATGCCTAAGACTGCATGGTAATGCAGAACACAAAATACAGCCCTTGAGGTAATTTGTGTCGCATTCTGAGAAAACTGGGCATAATGCATGTGCATAAAGTGTCGTCCCAGATTAGCCTGTGCAGTCTAATCAGGGACGACAATTTCCGCCTAAATTGGATTTTTGATAAGAAGAGACTTCATCTTAACGAAAAATTGCATAAAAGCGGAAATTGTTGTCCCGGATTAGCCTGTGTGGACTGCACAGGCTAATCTGGGACGACACTTTACGCACATGCATTATGCCCAGTTTTCTCAGAACACGACACATTTGAGAACAGTGTCTTTTTTCTAGAGCTTACTTCTTGCGAGATGTAGTTATGCAAGCGTAACCAAAATGAAACTGAATTTGTAGCTCAATAACATTTCTTTTCTGTTGTTTTAAAGGTTATTATTTTCTTACTCAATTATTGTCATATTGCAAGAAAAACTAGAACATATTTTTTGAGAATTATAATATCTGGAATAGAACAAACACTTGTAATGAACCTTAGCTCTTTGATNGTTTTAGGTCAACAAACTAACAGCAGATAAAAAGCTCTTACAAAATGTAAAGTAATCTTCAGTTAATAGAAATGTACCCAGAGCTAAGGTGAACTGCAAACTAAAAACATCTGTCTAACAAAATAAGTATACAGATCTTGTTAATAAGTTTAGCAGATTACTGCTTAGCTAAATATATATGTCTATTTCCAATTGTTATTAAATGTAATGCACATGTTGTACTCACAAAGGGTCAGGAATTTTAGAGCTCAGTCCAAAATCACAAGGGATAGCAAGATACTTACAAAGGGTCAGGTATTTTAGCCGAAAGTCCGAAAT
>VMBQ01014554.1:0-15299 GCA_007657795.1 Dreissena rostriformis | reverse complement strand
AACTGTGATTTTTCCTATAAGTGAAAGATTCCATTTTTTCCATTTATTTAAAAATGATCAAATTCTAGGTACAAGAAAATTTGCATTGAAACTGCCGCATACGTCCTTAATATTCACTTGTATTTGTGTTCACAAGAGCACCAGTTGTCAAGTCATACAGTTTACCTGTAATATAAACACATGACATTTGGTAAATTTTGCTGTAAAATGATGTTTTATTTCAAATGTATATTATAGAAAATAGTATTTAAGTGTGAATCAATTTGTTTTAATTTTATGGCGTTGTACACATAGATTTTTACAATTTAAGGGAAATTAAGGGAATTTATCACACATTTGTTTGAGTATTCCATTGACCTTAAATTTAACATATGAACTAAAAAAAATATAAGAGTTTAAGCTGTATATTTCATAATAATTGATCTAACCATAAACATATATATATTTCCATGCCTTATTAATGCTTTATATTAAAACACTCTTTACAAATGTATGATTAATGTTTTATTACGCTCAACAACTCAACAGAAATCCATACTCTACATAATTATATCTGTTGAATAAAACGTTTACATAATGAGATAAAATGTCCAATTATCATGTTTTTCGTATAGTGGTGTATGCCATAAATTTGACTAAAAATAAATGCTCAATCAGGAAAATGTAATGCGCCCGTGGTTGTTAATTAGGGAATAAACAGTAATATACTGTAATTACAGGTATAAAATTTGTATCAAAATAGAAAGAATCGATGCCACCAATGCCAATTATGGATCAATGAACAGCCATAGCTCAACAATTCCTTTGTTGAGCTGGAGGCTTATCAAATGTGCCCACAAACATTTCAATTTGTTAAAGACTTGTTGGATTGAGAAGAGAAACAAAAGTGGGTCGGACGGATGGACGGACGGACGGTTTGATGGACAGACGGACGGACGGATGGACGGACGGACAGACAGAGAGTCAGACAGACAGACAGACAGAAAAATCAACATTAGCAAAACCTAAATAGTTCATCATCAATTTGGATGGGGGTGAATAACAATTACAACTGTAATTAAGCCCAATAAAATGCACATTTTACAGGATAAAAAAGCGTTGAAAGAAATCATTGAAGAAGCATTTAAGTACTCATTTGTAAAAAGGTATATGTCTCTAAAATAATCTTATACATTCAAAAGCACTTACCTGTATTCACATTGTCAGGTTTAACTTGTCCATTGACGGCCACACTGCACCATATAAGCCAAATCAGGCTTATCAGAAGTGTATTTGAGGGCACTGTCATCTTTAAGTAACAAACACCCTTCATACACCACCTGTAAATAACCATGCGCCTATTTTATTACAATAAAACTGTGTGCAAATGTGTTCAAGTGTTGAAATACCATTTACATAAAAATAATGATCAGTCAAATTAAAACATTAATTATTTTATCCATTGATCATACACGCAGAAACGGATTTACCGTGGGATAGCACAGTAAAGTACATAAAGACGACTGATTAAACCTAACGTTTTATGGCAGTTGATAACGTCGTGATTTTTTTTTTATATTCCTTTCTATTTACTGAGTATACGGTGAATCAAGAGAGTTTGTCTCCGGTATCATTGCATTTGGGCAAGTTAAACATGATCTGAGACCTAAACAATCTATGATCTGAGAGCTAAACAATCTTTGGTGAGCTAAACTACATCCAATTAATTTGTTTGCATATATATGTATGTGTAGCGTTATTCAATCTGAACAATGACGCTAGCACATAGATAACAGTTTCTATTTTATTTTGCTCCATAAATTTATTTAAACACTTTCCAATGTCCATGTCCAAATCCAATAATTAATCATCAAATTACAAGCGAACCCCTCAAGGGTGCCTCGCCCAAAACAGCAAGAAATCGTTTAAACTACATTCTAGCCTGTGTGCGTGATACTATCTTGCTACCAACCAAGTGACACCTTATATAGCAGTTAAACAGACAGTAATATGTTATATCAGGAAAAGGCCACCTAAGCAATAGATAACATGGGGAAGATAGCTGGGTAAAGTTATACATAACTGGCCCACCAGTTGACAGTACATGGTGGAAGGCTTGGTAAATTAATACATGACTTGTAATTAAGCTGGCCACAGCATGACATTTTTTTATGTTTATAAATAACTGACCCTCTCAAATGTTAATTAGATTTAGGCTACTACGTCACATACCTGAAATTGGTATTTAAATTGTACTGCGTTATATTTTACAAAACTATAATAATAATCCTTTACAATAATTTCATATGTATAATGGTATATATTCCATGAAGATAATTTATACATAATTTAATAATAACAGTACTGTTTTATAAACATAATTTATGCATGATTTAATATTTAGTATGTGTCTTTAGGATAATAGTNTTGTACTTAAATTCTTTATATTCCGTGTAGTTATTAGTATGACAAAAGTGTGAGGGCATATAAAAAAGGTTAGATAGCAAAGAAGAAAAAAAATATAAACAACTAAAAAAGTACAAAAATATCGACGTGTAAAAAAACAAATCAATAGTAGCATTGAGCTTGTTATATACAGACGTAGCATACAATGATTGTACATGGGCATCGCTTTATATTCACCTTTGCTGATCCAACCCAAGGGATACTGCACACCCTTACTGGCAATTCTAAAAATATAGTTATGAAAAAAAGTTTAGCCACACTGATGGAATTGTAAACTAGGACCGTATTAACCAAACAAGTGTTATAGCATGCGCGGTGTGGTCGTGTACTTGTACAAGCGCTGACACGTGACGTCATCAACCAGGGGAACGCGCGCCGCCTGCAAGTGTTCGCTGATGGACTCTGAAATGTAGATCGGAAACTGGCGATGGATGTTACCCTGGTATACTGTTACATCTTTAATATTTATTTTTGTAAATGGTTGAAATCACTAAAGGAGCATCTTTTGATGTGTATATACATGTACACGTATCTTGTAAGCTTTACAGACAACGAAAATGTGCTTTTAACTCATTTTCACGTTCACGTTACGTATTTCTTAATTGGCGTAATCATTAAAAAAATGCATCAACCATTTTGGACTCTCGAATTACCGTCGACCGTTTTAACCCCAACCGAAAATGATACACTTCTGTTGCCATCGGTAGGAGACGGTGTCGTTAGGGAGGCACGCGGGCTGCACGTAGTCGTTGAATGTGATACCATGGCCGTTGTTGGGGGCCAGTTGTAACAGAGCGATGTCGTTGTCGTAGGTAGAGTCTGTTTAAGAAAATGTAACTGTACATGACGTTTCGAAGACTTCTCTATATACATACAAATATATAGATACACGTTGCAAAGGTAAACTGAATACGAAATGTTTTTATGGATTCAACATTACCGGTTCCTTAAATATTGTATGCTTTTGAAATAAAAAACAAAGATCTTTATTCGAGAAACTTTAGTTGTAAACGCTGCTTTTACGGTCGCACACATCGAGTCAGAACTCGTTCATTTTTATTCATGAACATTTTAATATACAATTTTCAAATCATGAACAATCCAAATTCACAAGACATTTCGCCCAATCCTTCGTACCGCTGTATCGCGGATGTGGTAGGATACGCAGCACGTTGAACTCTTGTTCGTACTTGTCCCTATAACCGGAATTGTGGTCGCCAGTCATAACGACCACACTGCTGGTTACTAAATCCCTGTAAAATGGAACCGACGGGGTTGCAAATCAAAATCATTCGGTCTCTTCCGGTAAGCCGATATAAACTCATCAGGCTCTTAATTTGTCAAAAGTTAGAAAGTAGAGCAAATAGTTAGGCAATTCTTGGGGTATGAGTGGTAGTGGTTTTGTTAACTGGACCTTACACCAATCTATTTTTCAACAGTAAATGCTTAAAGAACACCGGTACTTCAATATATACCTATTTAATTTAACAGACGACATTGAATTATGTTATAGCTGGACCCTTTATAATTGGCAATATTTCTTATAACCATCGGATCAATTTTGACGAGTCCTTAAAACATAATTAAGCATGTTTGAAATGTTAATTAAGCGAGGGAAACCATGTCTGAACTTAGGTAGCACATTATCGGCCCACATAATTGGTAGCGCCCCACGCGCCTGCATACTATGTTAAATGAACTTAAAACATCACAATATATAACTATTATGAGCAATTCCATTATCAATAAAATACGCTGCCTTACCACAGAAGTCTACTATCGTGGTAGTCCTAGTAGATATTTGTGTCATGTTCTGAGAAAACTGGGCAAAATGCTTGTGCGTAAATTGTCATCCCAGATTAGCCTGTGCAGTCCGCACAGGCTATTCAGGGACGACAATTTCCGCTTTTATGGATTATTTTGTTTAAATGATGTCTCTTCTTAGCGAAAATCCAGTTTAGGTGGAAAGTGTCGTCCCGGATTAGCCTGTGCGGACTGCACAGGCTTATCTGGGATGACGCTTCACGCACAAGCATTAATGTATTGTGACGCTTTCCGAAATTTCAAGTCTATGTCAGATTCCTGGGGGCAATCCAATAAAATATAACATCTCATTGATATTTATAATAATTTAGCATACAGTTTGATGACATTCAGAGCTTATGAGCCTACTGTGCAATACCAATATCTTCAAGCAAGGTTAAGCCTCTTTAAGTCTATTTTTTTTATTCAGAATGATTAAATTTGAACAATTTAAAAAATATCTTTTCCTTACGTTCCTTTTACCGGAAGCAGTGCGCCGCGCTGAGTATCCAGTACTCGCCAACGATGGTGCCGCCGCAGTGGTGCATTTGGTAGCTGGTAAGGGAGCTCAGTCGGCACCGGATGCGCGCCTGCCATGGAAACATACCGTACGTAGCCACCTGGCCGCCATACACACGCCCCCTCTTCCGGTACAGAGAGCTGTCCAGGTCGACCTCCGACAGCTCGTCGTCGTCGGCGTTCAATGCGTCACGGACAGGTACCTCCCTGCTCACATCACGCCTCCTTCTTCCGCTGTTTTCGAGAGGACGTATTCCGCATGAAATATTGAAATTGAATGCACCGCCTGAAAATAAAATGGGTGTTAATTAAGGTAATATCTCAGGGATTTCAATTGAAGCAGAATCCTGCTTTTTGATGAAAGCATTTTGCAATTTTGATATTTTAAGCTCCTCCAAATTATTGACCTTGCATCATTTTGATGCAAATGCCACCATGAAAATAACATAAAATGTATTTTATATTACTCAAAATGTTGTGTTTAAGTTAAGCAAGCAAGTTATACAAAGCAACATTTGTAGGGCAATCAACACATATCGAGAAACAAAATATCTATATTTTGACCCCTGAACATTGCATTTGACTCCTTAAAGTTTCAACCACAGGGTCATTTGACTCCTGTTTGTCAAAGGTATTGAAATCAATGTATCTAAATGCAATATGCTCGAAATATTCATAAACATGATCGTTTGATCATGAATGAAACGGCCATTATAGTGCTCAAGGGTCGTATTAAGCATACGCACAAACGTATGTAAAAATAGATGCATTTCTAGTTCTCAACTCAGAAACGTATATAGGAATAAGTGTACATGCATTTCACTGAAATGTTTGGTTAAAAGCTCGGCGATGCCTTTTGCCATTTTCTCTGCCACATTACCTTGACATCGAGGGACATCACAGTACTCCCATCGTTTCAGCGTTTCCACGGTGTAGCACCACGGCTGATCGTCTCCATCCGGTGCGCGGCAATACTTCGCAGCGTCCTCAACCGTGGAGTCCGGAAACGCTTTATTCTCGTGGTACTTGTGGCGGTGTGGTATGTCCTGCGACCAGCGCTAGCATGCCTTGCCGGAAGTCGTTTGTAAAGTGTTGCCCGTATACTCCGATGCAACTGTATAGCAGTTACCTATAATACATGATAGAACGTCTTATGGTACTACTAATGCCGCTGCAGCTTCATCATATGCCTATACTAGTACTACAACTATAACTACTACTTCTATTACTACTACTGCTGATGCTGCTGTTGTTATTGCTGCTGCTCATCCTCCTACTAATACTACTGTTGTTACTGCTGCTGCTCCTCCTCATCCTTCTACTTCTTCTGCTGCTGCTACTGCTACCGCCACCGTCACCACCACCCTCCCAACCACCACCACCACCACTACTGCTACTGCTGCTAACATAACTACGACTACTAAGTACTACTCCAGCTATACCACTTCTACTACTCTTAAACTCCTACTTCTCCTACGTACATATAAACGCACGCGCATACGTTTGCACTTGGGTACGTTGCAGTAATCCCAACGCTTCCCCGGGTCCGTCGTGTAGCACCAGGGTTGCGTATCTTTGTCGGGGCTCCGACAGAAGTTCTCGGCGGCCGCCACTGTGCCGTCGGGAAATATGGCGTCTTCGTGGTACTTGTGTGAGTGCGGGGAGTCAGCTGACCAGGCCTGGCACTGGAAACCTTTCTCTGTCGTCGAGACCTTANCTACTGATGCCGTTGCAGCTTCTTCATATGCCTCTTACTAGTACTACAACTATAACTACTACTTCTATTACTACTACTGCTGATGCTGCTGTTGTTATTGCTGCTGCTCATCCTCCTACTAATACTACTGTTGTTACTGCTGCTGCTCCTCCTCATCCTTCTACTTTTTCTGCTGCTGCTACTGCTACCGCCACCGTCACCACCAACCTCCCAACCACTACCACAACCACTACTGCTACTGCTGCTAACATAACTACGACTACTAAGTACTACTCCAGCTATACCACTTCTACTACTTTCAAACTCCTACTTCTCCTACGTCCATATCAACGCACGCACATACGTTTGCACTTAGGTACGTTGCAGTAATCCCAACGCTTCTCCGGGTCCGTCGTGTAGCACCAGGGTTGCGTATCGTTGTCGGGGCTCCGACAGAAGTTCTCGGCGGCCGCCACTGTGCCGTCGGGAAATATGGCGTCTCCGTGGTACTTGTGTGAGTGCGGGGAGTCAGCTGACCAGGCCTGGCACTGGAAACCTTTCTCTGTCGTCGAGACCTTACCAATGTAGGGCACCGTGTCATTTAGGCAGTCTGAAATATGGTTACATCGAGTGAATATTTTCATTCTAAACAAACCATATATTCATGATCTGAGTCAATGAATTCTACTGCAAAGTCTACTTGCTGCCCACAGCAAAACGGTTCTCATTGAAATGTTAGTACATTAGAAACATTATGAGCGCAAGTTAATAAGAACCATATAACAAAACCCGCATGTATTAAGATGACATGTATATTAACTAATAATTTTGTTATGGATGATGACATACATTTCTTAAGATTTTTTTACGGACCTCTTGAACCGACAAGGGGTTTTCCGACGGCAGGTTTTTGTGTGAATGTTGTCGTCGGCGCCGGCGTTGTTGTTGTTTTAGCTGAAGTTGTTATTGTTGTAGTTTTCACAGTCGTTACTTTCGAAGTGACCTTTTCACTATCCCTTTCCCCGGATGTGACGTCACCGCCTTCCTTCACTGGAGGCAAGCACTGAACACCAGCGTCCTCCGCGTGACCACAGTTGTGCTGGCCCCAACCCGCGTGGCGGCACTCGCCGATGGTGGACTCATTTCCGGCACATTGGACGTCGTCTAGAAGGATAGGTATGTCGACATCAGAGGGAGTGAACCAGTTTCCGTCCAAGACTTTACCACCGCTGTAGTAGATAATATATTAAAGTTAACCCTTTTATGCCTAGTGGACTCTCCCATCCTTCAAAATTGGATCAATTTATTTCCAAAATTAGACATGTCTGGTATTTCTATTTTAATAATATTTCTCACAGAAATTCCTTTAAACAAACAGCGAGACCCTGATAAGACGCCGCACCATGCGGCGTCTCATCTGGGTCTACGCTGTTTGCCTAGGCCTTTTTTGTATACGCTAGGCATAAATGGGTTAAACACATGCATGGTTTAATTATATATACATCAACGAAAAATATTGACTTCAATTGTAATACACTGTAAAAATAATAAAAATAATCCACAAAATACTATTAATCTGACAACTAATATTGTACAAGAAATTTTTATGTCATTTATCATGATTCAAACACTATCATTCAAACGGTTTTTGTGATATTTAATTAGAAAAACATACGAATCCAGTTACCTGTATCCCAGCATTCTACACACGACCTTGGCGTCCGCGTCGCCCCACATATCATCACACACTGTCCCCTCGACGCCGTCACGTGTCACGAACACACGCCCACCGTAGGAGTTGACTCCATCCGTCTCAAGCCTCACGGATGCTGTCATGGAATAGAAATAAGTATGCGAAATGAGTTGCATTTGGTTCCAAGTTTATGTGAAAGGATGAGTAAGTTGTACATTAACAAGACAAAATACGGAATCCGGTTAGGCCATATTAGAATCAACTTTCGCCCGTTGAGATCGACACAGGACAATCAACGACAAGATACGACACTCGACAATTACAAACAACCCTCGAACATGGAAAACGACACACGATTTTAAATGTTACATCAAAACTTAACCAATGACTCACGACAATCAATCGATCAAATATCGCGTGCCGTTTTACGTCATTGTTCATACATTCGTTAATTATCGTGCCTCGTGTTTAGGCGAGATAGTTCGACATTGTCGACAATTCATCGTGTTCAAACATTGTTCTCTGGGAGCCAAAGCGCGTGTCGCACTAAATCAAAGCTGATACATCGTCATTCATCAAACGATCAAAGTTAACCTATGCTCGAGTATTTCGGTCACCCAACACTCAAAACCCATCATTGGAGCACCGGACTCCCGCCATCTCCCAGAAGAAGCAGTCGTGCACTTTCCAGCCGTTGTGTGCGCACTCGACGAGAATGTCATCAGAGCCCGTACATTCCACGTCGTCGAGCAGAATGGGGGCGGTGATGTCCGCGTTAAGGGGCCGCATCAGGGCCTTTGCGGATCTAGACATGTGCGGACATTGAATAATTTACATACAACTGATTTAAAGTTTATACTACCCATGCACGCATTTCATGATTTTTGATGCTAAGTGTTGGCGTGCGTAACTACGATGGAAGACGTCAACAGCAATATAATCGGTGTAATCATACTAATAGTTTGTGACACATCAATATACCCTGTGTATCCCAGCATTCTGCAAACGACAGCGGCGTCGTTGTCGTCCCACTCGTCGTCACAGACGCCGCCCCACTCCCCCTTGTAGAGCACCTGCACGCGACCCTCCTGCCGCGAGGTACCGTCTACCAGCCGCACCGTCACGGCGCCATCTCCTTCATCATCTGTTAACAATCAAGGCGGTGAGGGTATAGAAAGAGAGTAGGCAAAAACACAATCATTTGTTTAAAAAAAAATGTGAACATAATGTTTAGGCAAAACAAATCTAAATAGCCATTGTTATACCCACTTCAATGTATCGGTGGAACGTATATTGATGTGCATGAAAGCAAACGAAAGCAACACCATATACTATACGCATTACATTCTATACATGATCACCAATCCTTAACGAACATAGAGTCAACTACCTTGGGGTAGATCTCCCAGAGCTCTTTAGTTAAAAAACCCAACTCATCCACATCAATTGATACAATATACATACCACATCCGCTCTCGTCGGAGAAGTCTCCGCATTGATCATGGCCGTCACACAGCTGCTTCGGGGCGACACAGCGTCCGTTGTCGCACTCAAACATCCCATCACATCCCGCTACAACGATAGAACAATGTCATTGTAATATAGGCATGACTTACGGTGGCACAGATGGGACATGTTCGAGATTGTATTCATGTCGTTTCCACGTTTAAGTTATTCGTTTCCACTACATAATAAGTCATGGGAAATGTATAACAAGATCGTGTGGGAACAACTTTACACGTCACGGGAACGTCTAAAAAAAGTCGCGTAAACGAGTTAAAATTAATGGGAACGACATCGCTAACTCGTGGGAACTCGTGAGTCTGAATACATGCTGTTAGAAAAGCATTTAAAATTGCGAATCCTTCTTATTAAAACAATGCACAATCATGAGAATTTCCATTTAATCCTCAATTTAAAAACTCGCGTTAAACAAGTGTATTCTGATTGGCTAGTTACTCGTGTGTCGTAACCGCGACTTACAAATCTCGTTCTCACGACTTGTCATGTCGTGTCACGATTAAGTTATCACGCATGAACGAGTTACTTAGTCGTTCCCACGAGTAAGCTATTTCGTTCCCACGCGTAACTAAATTGTTCCCAACATGCCACATATGTGCCACGATAATAACCTGGTGGTTAAGGTGAGAACTATTTCGCGATATTTAAAAGAAATGGCACGTTCATGCTCTTAAACACAAATTGCTGAATATTATAAATATAGGCAACACACACTGATTGTATTCAACAAGATCCGCTAGTCGTAGAAGCTGAATAGTATGTGTCGCGTTCCGAGAAAACTTGGCATAATGCATGTGCGTAAATGTTGTCCCAGATTAGCCTGTGCAGTCCGCGCAGGCTAATCAGGGACGACACGTTCCGCATAAACTGGATTTTCGCTAAGAAGAGAAATCATTTAAACGAAAAATGTCATAAATGCGGAAACTGTCGTCCCTGATTAGCCTGTGCGAACTGCACAGGCTAATCTGGGACGACACTTTTCGCACATGCATTATGCCCAGTTTTCTCAGAACACGACACGTATGATTTTGTGAATTACAAGTCTGATAAATAACCTGGTTAATATTAATTATTATAGTACTCGAAACTAAAAAGATACTGTTTTTAACAAATCCGCGCAGTCTGGTCTGGAGCTACCATGTCAATGTCACTAAACATTGTGTTACTTTATAGCGGAAAGCTTTGTGGCGCACACCAATCAAAAAAGACCAACACAAAGCGCAACAAAGTCCGTGCGGGTAAATATATATGTGAAGATATGGCGGGGGAGGGCCTACCCAGCTGGGTGCGGAGCTCGAACGTGTCCTCGCTCTCGGTGGCCCGCAGCTCCCTCATGAGGGAGTTCACGTCAGACAGAATACACTCGCGGGTCCGAGGCTTGAACGAGAACGAGCGGCACACAAACCGGGTGGCGTTGAGGCAGTAATCGGCGCACTGAAAATAAATGTAAGTGTATTTTTGGCGTTTATTTCGGCTTTACATCGTTTTCACCGACTTATGCTTAGACTTACTAATAATAAGAATATATTATTAAAAATTGTACGGTTCTCAACGAGACTTGCTGGATTTGACGATAATTGAGTACATAATTATTCATTAAGAGCGAACTATTAATGACATAACATTGGTAGCTTTTAAAATATCCAAATTCCGAAGTAGATTTACTGGGAATAAGACGTACCATTCTTTATTCTAAAGCATAATACAAGGTTAATAAGTACGCGCTGATATGACGATGGGTTCAAGCTTGGCGAATGACGCGTCCTATGTGCATTTCAGAACTTGTTGTGAACTGGTCATGCACCATGGGGGTAGCCTAGCTCTATAATTATATATGTAAATACGAAGAACGTTTCCGAGATGTGAAGATGTAAAGTATTTCCGTAAGCGTACTTATTATAGCTTGAGAATACTTTGTCCAAATGTCGAAAGGTAATTTAATATCAACAACAATGATGCACACATCTCTTTTCTGTATCCATAGCAGTTCACTGAACACCACTTCTGGTACTCACGGTTTCGTTGGTGGCCCCGGCGTACACTTCGACCAGATGGTCCCGCACCGTCGTTCCGGCCCGGAGCACGAACTCATGAAGATCGTATTCTGAAATACCGGGACATATAATAGCGGGTTACCATACCATCGGAATGTGTACGTGAGTGGAAAAAAACTGATTCAAAATTTCAATCGGAAATCACATATCGACCAACGTTGTCTTACAAGCTGTTAAATACTTTTGAATACATACACACTATGTAGTGTACAGTGGGAACTATAAACAGGCACATGCGGTGGTTAAAGCAGACGCTTTTAGCATTCGTCGTCTGCATAATTTTACTGCAGTTATCCACACAGGCAGTCACGGGTTACGGTTCCTAGCGTAGTTAAGCATTACTGAATTGCAAAATTGCCTCTACATTATTTGTGAGCTAACGCTCACAAATAAAAACAATGACAACAACAACAGCAAACGTGTGTTATTTTCAAGTAACAAATTTGACAGAAAAAAAAATCAAATAAATAATTCAGATAGCACATTGAATTGTCACAAATATAAGGAATTGTAAGTGATTTAATACATTGTATATCTTTTGTCTATCGTCCTTATCCGTGATTTTTCTTTATAGATACCATGTTGTTCTGTGAAAACATAATTATGAGGTAATACCGCATGACTGGTTCTCGTCCTCCCCTCTACTGCAATCAATTTCCATATCACACTTCCAATAAGCCGGGATACACCTGCGAAACATAGTAATTAGTGTCGAGTATATTCACGTCACTTTGTCTTTTAATTGTTTCATTTGTTTATTACCCTTCAATAGAAGGGCTGAAGAAATTTGTCTATAGACTCATTGATTTGTTCCACTGCACGGAAATCTTTAGTAAAAGGCGAAAGATTTATTCGTGACTGTAGTGAAACCAGAGTTAATTTATGACGCTCACACTCGGACTTTATATCGATTTTTTTTTTCCAAACTATTTTTCCTCAACTCAGATCAAAATTATTTTTTTTTAAGTTTTCTAGAGAAATTGTATTTTTATTTGATCAATCATGCAAGTTTAAACATAACATGTTTATTCTCTGAAAGGCAAGGGACGTTATAAATATATTCCCTTTTAAGAAAAAGGGAGCTATCACATTATTGAAAACTCACGTGAAGTCATTGCAGGTAAATTCGTTTTCTTCACACACGGTGTCTGAAATAATTAAATTTCNGTGTTTGATACAGAATAGAATAAGACTGATCACAATCCTTTTTTTGTAAAACGACCTTCGGCTAATGAGTGTTAGTAGTATTGAAACACAAAAAAGACAACTGTTGAAATGAAACCGGCTTCAGAACTCGGTCTCCTCAGCAAAAAATAAATAAACGACTATAACAAGTATATAAATAACCGTGAAGCTCTTGTATCTAATCCGACAGAATTTAAGAATTCCATCATTTATAAATTATATAAGTTAATCAAACAGTTGACTTACTATAACATATTTATATTATATGGTATTACATATAAACATATTCATATAAGCTAGACTTCATCGAAAGTCAATAAAGGCTTATTGAGCCACTCCCGAGTCTGTTTCCTTGGTAGTACTTGGTGCCTTAATAAAAGATATTGGGAACTCTCCCCCAGAGCCAGTGGGGATCATACCGTGNCGTTGACATGATAAATATTGCTTTTAACGGGCATAAAAAGACAAAAATAACGCCTTCACTTTAATATTTTTTTCGATTTGTATAAATCAAACATCGGTTTGTTTGTTCCACCGTGTGTCATACGTTGTTCCAATAAATCAAATTCCTATAATTTATTCAAAGAGTGATACTGGACAGTATCATGAACACAACAAATATGTGTAGAACACAAATTAAATAAAATCACCTAATGACATTAAGTAATACAAAGAATAAGTAACGACATGAAATTACTATATGTGTCTACAAAAATAGAATGTGTAATGATAATTATTGATATTGAGCGTTTTACACTGGTATTTAAATCTTTAACTAATGATAACTGACACGTGATAGCACACCTAGTAAACATTGAAACCTGCACTTGTTAAAATCTATGGAATTACTTTTGCAAAAAAAATCATCCATGAAAACAATACGTTGTATGTATATATAATAACTACTTAAGACTAAACATGTGTTCCGTGAAACATATTTAACTTATNGCGTCCGTTGTCGCACTCAAACATCCCATCACATCCCGCTACAACGATAGAACAATCTTTTTCTAATATAGGCATGACTTACGGTGGCAAAGATGGGACATGTTCGAGATTGTATTCATGTCGTTTCCACGTTTAAGTTATTCGTTTCCACTACAAAATAAGTCATGGGAAATGTATAACAAGATCGTGTGGGAACAACTTTACACGTCAAGGGAACGTCTAAAAAAAGTCGCGTAAACGAGTTAAAATTAACGGGAACGACATCGCTAACTCTTGGGAACTCGTGAGTCTGAATACATGCTGTTTGAAAAGCATTTAAAATTGCGAATCCTTCTTATTAAAACCATGCACAATCATGATAATTTCCATTTAATCCTCAAGTTAACTCGCGTTAAACAAGTGTATTCTGATTGGCTTGTTACTCGTATCGAAACCGCGACTTACAAATCTCGTTCTCACGACTTGGCATGTCGTGTCACGATTAAGTTATCACGCATGAACGAGTTACTTAGTCGTTTCCACGAGTAAGCTATGTACGTCGTTCCCACTAAATTGTTCCCAACATGCCACATATGTGCCACGATAATAACCTGGTGGTTATGGTGAGAACTATTTCGCGATATTTAAAAGTAATGGCACGTTCATGCCCTTAAACATTGGTAGCTTTCAAAATATCCAAATTCCGAAAGAGTTTTACTGGGTATAAGACCATTCTTTATTCTTAAGCATAATACAAGGTTAATAAGTACGCGCTGATATGACGATGGGTTCAAGCTTGGCGAATGGCGCGTCCTATTTGCATTTCAGAACTTGTTGTGAACTGGTCATGCACTATGGGGGTAGCCTAGCTCTATAATTATATATGTAAATACGAAGAACGTTTCCGAAATGTTAAGATGTAAAGTATTTCCGTAAGCGTACTTATTATTATAGCTTCAGAATACTTTGTCCAAATGTTGAAAGGTAATTTAATATCAACAACAATGATGCACAAATCTCTTTTCTGTATCCATAGCAGTTCACTGAACACCACTTCTGGTACTCACGGTTTCGTTGGTGGCCCCGGCGTACACTTCGACCAGATGGTCCCGCACCGTCGTTCCGGCCCGGAGCACGAACTCAGGAAGATCGTATTCTGAAATACCGGGATATATAATAGCGGGTTACCATACCATCGGAGTGTGTACGTGAGTGGAAAAAAACTGGTTCACAATTTCAGTCGGAAATCACATATAGATTTCTGTTCAACAAAGGATTGAATAAGAATTCTACATTAAGGTGTTCGCTGATCATACTGTAATACAATCACAGTTGTAAATCTATCAGTTAACAACGAAACATAATCAAAGCGCTGAAGGCACTGAGTTTGTTCGCTGTTGTATAATCTTAGACGCAACCCAGTTTTCAAAATTATGTTATAGCTTTTTATATCGCA
>VMBQ01014552.1:0-13698 GCA_007657795.1 Dreissena rostriformis | reverse complement strand
TTCATAAAGATTGCATGAAAACTGTGACCTCTATTGTCTACACAAACAAATTGTTGAGGGACGCACACACGCCGGACATCACACGATCACATAAGCTCACCGTGTCACTTCGCGACAGGTGAGCTACAATACAAGATGAATTACAACGTTACAGAAAGGATGAACTGTACTATGCCCGAATTTGAATTTGACATCTAAGTGTGACCTTGACCATTGATGTAAGCTCACGGTGAATATTTGTGGTAGTTAAAAAATAAATAAAAATTAATTGCATGATGAATGACAAAGTTACATAGTGTACAAGCTTTTTTATACCTGTACAGCTGAGTTAGACTAATGCTTGCACATAAACTCAACCATTGTGACTGCTTAATGGGGCTTTCCCCAAGCTGGCTTGACAAAAATAAGATATTTTGTGCTACAGCAAATATTAAGAAATGTCAACTGAAGCTTCTATATGCTTGCACCTTAAGTGGCAGGACTTCCTTATTGATGCCATAGAAGAAGGCCATTGCGGTAGACCAAGACAGCAGTCCAGCCACACTGCTGCAGACTTTCTTGGCTGTCTCCATGTTATAGTCCTCCATACGGAGGTAGGGCTCCAATAATTCCACTGTCTCTCCATTGATCGTGTCCTTCGGAAATGCAATCAAGGACTGCAGAAAACCCGAACCACTCATCAGCTGAAAAAGTAGTTTACACGCTGCTATTAGTTGAAACATTTCTACAAATCAACTTTGTTATCGTTATCAAACTAGCACAAATATCCGAGTGGACAAACAATTCAAGACTTCTTATATAATATTAAATACAATGGTATTAGTTAAAAAAAATCACTGCTATTTGACACAAAATACACCCGCTCAAAGATCTGGATTGCATTGATTTCTAAAGATGTATTAGTAAGAATGTTGACACAGAAAGTTACTTTGATGTTAATGCGTTTTCAAGTATTTGAGTTAGAGAGCAGGCATGATTTATTTGGGTATTTTTAGGGCCAATAATCAGAAGTGATTCAGAGGATCTGATCTTGACCAGGCTTGATAACCAATCATTATCAGATCCCCTGAATCAATTATGATTATTGGCGATTGAAATGTGGCCATAAATAAGCTCTTCAAAAATAAATAAAACTGTCAGAGTAAAAATGAGTCCTCGCAAATTTGAAGCATTTTACAATATACAGTTGCACAAGCCATACACATATTCTGAAATGAGACTGTCTTAATGCAATAAATACAATGACTAGTGACCTCCTTTCAAGATTCAGTTAATCAACATCAAAATGTAAATAATTGTAATGAAGATAACATTACTCATAGCAAACCTTGAGAGATTCACCCCATGATGGTTTTGGGCAAGCCCTCTCTGGATCCGGGGTGACGGTGTCAATCTTCTTTTGGAACAGCAAGAGAACAACATCCATGATGCGCATGATCAGATGTGGTGGCTTACCCAGCTTCTTCACTGTTGCGATGTCAGATGCTTTAATTGTCTGGAAAACATGAGAATTGCAGTTTTGTTTTGTTATTGAATAAGCCGGAGTGCGTCAAAATTATTGTTTATATGTGTCGTGTTCTGAGAAAACTGGGCATAATGCTTGTGCGTAAATTGTCATCCCAGATTAGCCTATGCAGTCCAGGTTAGGCGGAAATTGTCGTCCCGGATTAGCCTGTGCGGACTGCACAGGCTTATCTGGGATGACAATTTACGCACAAGCATTATGCCCAGTTTTTTCAGAACACGCCACATTTAAACAAGCAAATACGTTGAATTGATATCCCCCGCTAAACTAGAGCTTTGTCACAGACGTGATGTATACTCCCACATGCTGCATTGACACAGAATATATACAAAGTGCCATAACTCCGTTATTTACAGATGGTGTACAATGCCATTTGGCGTGCATCATCCTCTTATCCATATATATACTCGTACCAAGTTTCAATGAAATCCGCCAAAGCACTTCCAAGATATTGCTTCGGACACAAAAGTGCGGGACCGACGGACAACGCCAAAACAATATCCCTCCGCCTTTGGCGGGGGATAATAAGCATGGTTAACGAGCTTTTAACATATGAATTAATATGGCAGACACACAAAACATGTTTAATCATACACTGAATAGCCAGTGAACACAAACTCATATTCAAAGTTTTCACGTGCTTATCAATACCAATATCATGTAGTTCTTGGAAAGGATATATCGAAACATTTCAGACTAGATGCCACCTGGTGAACATCTGTGGTGAAATCAGTTCAAAAATTACAAAATGAATGATTAAGCTACAGTAGGGATCACCAGTATTATACCCAAATTGGACTTTTCACTTCTTAAGTGTGACCTTGATCTTTGAGCTACTGAGAAAGGTTTAACAGGCAACATGCCATCTAAACATGGACTGATGGAGAACATTTGTGAAAAGTAATTTTAAAATTGCATGATTAATGACCAAATATATCATTCTTACTTCAAGTGAACTCTTTAAAAATTATTTTATTGTTACAAATAAACATTTTACATAATAAAATTGTACAAGACTTCATGTCAGCAAATTGCATTTGATTCAGGAGTTCGACAACATTACAAACTCATTCCTTTTCAGTGCAACAATTAGGTCGCCATGTTGTATTGGATATGGTGTCCGCCTAGTTACTGGGAGGTCACGGGTTTGATCCCCAATGGAAGAGCCATCTTTCAATCTTCCCCAAAGACACCAAGTACTGGTTTTAAGTCCAAGGAAGCGGAGCGTTTCTATAAGCCTTGGCTTTCGATTCAATCAAGCTAAAATAAATAGGTTNACAAGGATTTTCTATGATTTGACCTAGTGACCTAGTTTTTGACCCCAGATGACCCTTATACAATCCCAACCCAGATTTCATCAAGATTAATGTTCTGGCCAAATTTTATTAAGATTGGATTAAAACTGTGACCTCTACTGTCTAAACAATTTTTTTTTAAACTTTGACCTAGTTTTTGACCCTAGATGACCCAAATTCGATCCCAACCCAGATTTTAACAAGACAAACATTCTGACCATATTTCATTTAGATCTGATAAAAGCTGTGACCTCTATTGTCAACACAAGGTTTTTCTATGATTTGCCCTAGTGCTAGTTTCTGACCCCAGATGACCCAAATACAATCCCAATCCAGATTTCATCAAGATAAACATTCTGACCAATTTTCATAAAGATTGCATGAAAACTGTGACCTCTATTGTCTACACAAACAAATTGTTGAGGGACGCACACACGCCGGACATCACACGATCACATAAGCTCACCGTGTCACTTCGCGACAGGTGAGCTACAATACAAGATGAATTACAACGTTACAGAAAGGATGAACTGTACTATGCCCGAATTTGAATTTGACATCTAAGTGTGACCTTGACCATTGATGTAAGCTCACGGTGAATATTTGTGGTAGTTAAAAAATAAATAAAAATTAATTGCATGATGAATGACAAAGTTACATAGTGTACAAGCTTTTTTATACCCGTACAGCTGAGTTAGACTAATGCTTGCACATAAACTCAACCATTGTGACTGCTTAATGGGGCTTTCCCCAAGCTGGCTTGACAAAAATAAGATATTTTGTGCTACAGCAAATATTAAGAAATGTCAACTGAAGCTTCTATATGCTTGCACCTTAAGTGGCAGGACTTCCTTATTGATGCCATAGAAGAAGGCCATTGCAGTAGACCAAGACAGCAGTCCAGCCACACTGCTGCAGACTTTCTTGGCTGTCTCCATGTTATAGTCCTCCATACGGAGGTAGGGCTCCAACAATTCCACTGTCTCTCCATTGATCGTGTCCTTCGGAAATGCAATCAAGGACTGCAGAAAACCCGAACCACTCATCAGCTGAAAAAGTGGTTTACAGGCTGCTATTAGTTGAAACATTTCTACAAATCAACTTTGTTATCGTTATCAAACTAGCACAAATATCCGAGTGGACAAACAATTCAAGACTTCTTATATAATATTAAATACAATGGTATTAGTTAAAAAAAATCACTGCTATTTGACACAAAATACACCCGCTCAAAGATCTGGATTGCATTGATTTCTAAAGATGTATTAGTAAGAATGTTGACACAGAAAGTTACTTTGATGTTAATGCGTTTTCAAGTATTTGAGTTAGAGAGCAGGCATGATTTATTTGGGTATTTTTAGGGCCAATAATCAGAAGTGATTCAGAGGATCTGATCTTGACCAGGCTTGATAACCAATCATTATCAGATCCCCTGAATCAATTATGATTATTGGCGATTGAAATGTGGCCATAAATAAGCTCTTCAAAAATAAATAAAACTGTCAGAGTAAAAATGAGTCCTCGCAAATTTGAAGCATTTTACAATATACAGTTGCACAAGCCATACACATATTCTGAAATGAGACTGTCTTAATGCAATAAATACAATGACTAGTGACCTCCTTTCAAGATTCAGTTAATCAACATCAAAATGTAAATAATTGTAATGAAGATAACATTACTCATAGCAAACCTTGAGAGATTCACCCCATGATGGTTTTGGGCAAGCCCTCTCTGGATCCGGGGTGACGGTGTCAATCTTCTTTTGGAACAGCAAGAGAACAACATCCATGATGCGCATGATCAGATGTGGTGGCTTACCCAGCTTCTTCACTGTTGCGATGTCAGATGCTTTAATTGTCTGGAAAACATGAGAATTGCAGTTTTGTTTTGTTATTGAATAAGCCGGAGTGCGTCAAAATTATTGTTTATATGTGTCGTGTTCTGAGAAAACTGGGCATAATGCTTGTGCGTAAATTGTCATCCCAGATTAGCCTATGCAGTCCAGGTTAGGCGGAAATTGTCGTCCCGGATTAGCCTGTGCGGACTGCACAGGCTAATCTGGGATGACAATTTACGCACAAGCATTATGCCCAGTTTTTTCAGAACACGCCACATTTAAACAAGCAAATACGTTGAATTGATATCCCCCGCTAAACTAGAGCTTTGTCACAGACGTGATGTATACCCCCACATGCTGCATTGACACAGAATATATACAAAGTGCCATAACTCCGTTATTTACAGATGGTGTACAATGCCATTTGGCGTGCATCATCCTCTTATCCATATATATACTCGTACCAAGTTTCAATGAAATCCGCCAAAGCACTTCCAAGATATTGCTTCGGACACAAAAGTGCGGGACCGACGGACAACGCCAAAACAATATCCCTCCGCCTTTG
Source organism: Dreissena rostriformis (assembly GCA_007657795.1). Lineage (NCBI taxonomy): Eukaryota > Metazoa > Mollusca > Bivalvia > Myida > Dreissenidae > Dreissena > Dreissena rostriformis. Next base: position 8,473 of record VMBQ01014552.1, on the reverse strand, counting down.
GCGGGGGATAATAAGCATGGTTAACGAGCTTTTAACATATGAATTAATATGGCAGACACACAAAACATGTTTAATCATACACTGAATAGCCAGTGAACACAAACTCATATTCAAAGTTTTCACGTGCTTATCAATACCAATATCATGTAGTTCTTGGAAAGGATATATCGAAACATTTCAGACTAGATGCCACCTGGTGAACATCTGTGGTGAAATCAGTTCAAAAATTACAAAATGAATGATTAAGCTACAGTAGGGATAACCAGTATTATACCCAAATTGGACTTTTCACTTCTTAAGTGTGACCTTGATCTTTGAGCTACTGAGAAAGGTTTAACAGGCAACATGCCATCTAAACATGGACTGATGGAGAACATTTGTGAAAAGTAATTTTAAAATTGCATGATTAATGACCAAATATATCATTCTTACTTCAAGTGAACTCTTTAAAAATTATTTTATTGTTACAAATAAACATTTTACATAATAAAATTGTACAAGACTTCATGTCAGCAAATTGCATTTGATTCAGGAGTTCGACAACATTACAAACTCGTTCCTTTTCAGTGCAACAATTAGGTCGCCATGTTGTATTGGATATGGTGTCCGCCTAGTTACTGGGAGGTCACGGGTTTGATCCCCAATGGAAGAGCCATCTTTCAATCTTCCCCAAAGACACCAAGTACTGGTTTTAAGTCCAAGGAAGCGGAGCGTTTCTATAAGCCTTGGCTTTCGATTCAATCAAGCTAAAATAAATAGGTTTAAACTAAACACAGAATGAATGAGTGTAGACCTGCAGAGCTCTTTCAGCCTCCATGAGTGCAGGCTTGGCGGCCTCCAGCTTGCCTCCTGCATACACCTTCTCCTTGTTGATCTCATCCACGATGTGCTGAGCCTTGTCTTTCACCTTCTGTACCTCGGCCTTCACTTTCTCAGCTGCTGTAGCACTGGCTGTCACCTCTGTAAGCACCTGCAGACAAATACAAAAACATATCATTCATATAGCACAAAAATTATAAACATATTCTATTACGCTTCACAATTTCATATTAAGCATTAAGACAATTTTTTTTAAACAATAAACATTTCTGTTCAAAAGCTTTAAAACAATCAGAATGTTCTATTTTAGTCAATAACAAGAGATGTGTTTGTCAGAAACACAATGCCCCCTTTTGAGCGCTTTTTGGACCGCTGACGTCAAGAGATCTATCAGCCAATTTTGTTCGTTGTCTAGGGATGTAGAATGTTGCCTTATTTTGTGACCTTAATTTGTAGTGTCCTCAAGCAGGTACAAACATTTCCCTAGGGTATACTAAGTATAGCAAGCATCTTAACCCTTTACCACTCAGATACGCATTTTAAGGCGTTTGTACTCCCTTAGAAAATCTAATTTAATTAAAGACCTCTTGCTAGATTCAGTTTTAAGTTTTACTTTGAACCCTAAGATACTGAAGAGCAGCAAACAGCATTAAACCTGAACAGATTGCGAGTTACTACATGTAGCAGGGTGTTCTGGATTTATGTTGGTTGCACAAAGCCATTTTTCATTTTGCTTCTGAGTGTGAAAGAATTAAGCCGTGGTACCAAACAAAAGTNTTAAAATTCTTCCCAATTTGGAAGATTTTCCGACTCGAAAAATCCCCATTTTGCTAGGTACTTTTTCCCCAAATAGACAGAAAAAGGCCTGAAAGTGAAAGGCAATTATTCACAGTTAAAAACAGATCTTTGAAATCTGCATTTTTTGTAAATAAAGGGTCTAGCATACTGTTTTAACATGTTTGTACTTGAGTTGGGTCACAATGCGATTAAACATGATAAAAGGCAATGATGAAGTATGGGTGAATACAAGGCATACAAAAGACGTTATTTGTCTAGTATAATAATACTAAGTTTTATGGAAACTATTTCAGTACCAATACAACCAGTTAAGTTTTTTCAAAATAAACTATCGCTCACCTTGTCAGCTTTTACATTGGCAACTGCCAGGTCTTTTTCTTTCACAACAAGTTCCTTGGACAGTTTATCCACTGAGGCACTGGCCTCTATCAGTTTCTCAAGACCCGTGTTCATGCGCATGGCTAGCTCCCCAATCTCATCATACTTCTGTTTGTACAAGACTATGTACCCATCCAAGAAAGACAAGTAGGATTTAGGGGTAACATGTGTTTGACGACGGAACCTAAGAAACATAAATTACAAATAACTAGATAAACTCAAACATAAACAGAGACAAAAAAGTATGCAATATAAATTCTTTAAGGGTCAAGTTCATGTTTAGGTCATAATCTGAAAAATGCTTAAAATAGCTCATGAAATAAAACATAGGTACCATTTCAACAGCCCAAATAGCCATCAACGGCCTAGAACCATTTTCAAAAGCTACAAGTATCATTAGAACAAATGTTCTTACCATGAAGATAGGACTTAAAATTTGAATTTAAGAGTGTTAACAAGCTTTTTTTCAATAACTATGTTTAATTAGACCTAGTGACCTTGTTTTTGATCTCATGTGACCCAGTTTCAAACTCCAGATATCATGGGGACAAATGTTCATGTTTCAACATAAAAAAGTAATTCTACCACAGTCGCCCACCAATAACCAACGCTTGCGCATTAAAATGAGAAGGGAGCTTACCGTGGGTTATTACCCCGATATACCAACGGTTGTTTCCTCGCACGCGCTGTGAATACATTCTACCGAATAAACTTACAAAATCTTTTCTTCTTAAAGTACTTATAACCAAACTAACGCACTGGAAGCAAAGTTAATTCAATTGTTCTGTATATAAAATAAGTTTTAACAAGAAGAAAAGGCACATTTAAGCTGTGTTCAGAGATCTAGTTATTATTTGGATTAAGTTGCATATAATTCGAACACTATATTTCGGATGTTATTGAAAACACATTTTCGTGGTGGAATTGTCGTAGGATCAAATTAATCGACGGGTAACCGTTGGTTATTGCGGTAATAACCAATGGTATGTCGTTCCGATGCTTGTTATCAAACCACTCGGGCTAGGCCCTCGTGGTTTAATTCCTACGCATCGGAACTCCATACCGTTGGTTATTACCGCAATAACCAACGGTTACCCGTCGATTATTTCTTAAATAATGAACTACTCAGATGCAACCAGTCCTCGGGTAGTCATGTTATCATTGAAATATTCTTCACTAAACGTTTTAAACACCTCTCACAAATCAATGTTTATTTTATGCTTTTCGGTGGTTTATATAGAAATAGCGTGAATTAAAACTGATAATCAACTGTTTCAAACAGTAAAACGTAACAGTGAAAATTATCGATAATTTTCATTGTTTTACCGGAACTATTATTGGCAAAAATACAAAAATAATCATTTGAAAGCATAAAATAAACATAAAATATCTTGGATTTGTTGAAATATTGATTTTATTTCCCTCGTTATCATAGAAAAAAGCTGTTTTCTATGATCAAGCGTGAATTTAAAACGATATTCCACCAAATCAAACAACTATCATCTATTTAATATTATTACATACAAGTTAAAATATTCTAATTTACCATTGAATATATTTTATTTCTACCAAAGAAGCAAACGCCTACCTCTGAAAATAATTAGCGCAAGTTAATGCCACATTGTCGTGCACAACACCCATGGTATTGACGAGCTGTGATTTGATTTCGTCGGAGCAGACTACCTCAAAGGAGGAGAGGAAATGATTGGACACGGCAATCAGGGCATCCTTCGGCCACTTACTAAACCAGTCCATTGTACAGCCAGATATCAGGCCTGGGAACTTCAGAGAACGGTTCCTGAACTTCTCCCCCACCTGATAATACAATCATACACGTTTTATCCATCATACACAGCTTACTATGAGCACTGATTAGTACCCATATTTATATTTTGAAGTTTAAGGGTTTAACGTTGTTATTAAAAAATATCAACAACGTACTACCGTAATAACAGAATTTAGAACAATTATTTTATTATGCATTGAACATGTTTTTTTAAAATGATATATATTATTTCTTGAACCGTTTAAACACAATTTGTATTTTGTTAATGGGTGCGGGTGCGTGCGTACTTGTGTGTGACAGGGAGTGTGAATCTGCCTGAGTGCATGCATATTGATTTTGCCTTTCATATAAAATAATTTATTCTGATAATATATGTTATATGTGTGTGAACTATTATAAATGATTGCACTGCATATTCTTGTTTTTTACACCAATGTGAATCTCAAAACAATTCTGAATGAGTGTGCCATATGTAATATGTTATTGACCAATGTTTTATGAATGCAAATGTAACTGATGTCTATGTAAATGTCAAACATGTTAAAATAAATGAGAAACAAGAGGACCATGATGGTCCTGGAGTCGCTCACCTATTTCACACGGCACCCGGTAACAATGTGTCATAACTCCTTCATAAATTGTCCAATCGAAATGAAAATTGAGTAGACACAAGTAGGGCACCGATAGGTCATCCTGTAATAATTGTGTGAAAATCCTCTAAGTAGTTTCCGAGGAGTTGTGATAACAAGATTTTCTCCCTATATCTTCTATATAGTTAAAAGTAACAAAGGGCCATAACTCCTTCTAAAATTGTCAGATCAAAATGACAATCAGGGGGACACATCTAGGGTACCCATAGATCATCCTATTTGTGAAAGGAAATATTGATGATACAGCGATATATAGATTTATGGGTGTTTGGTGCTATGACTCGCTTAAAATAAGTTATAACAAGAAGATTTTTTAAGGTTTTTACCATATATGGTCATGGCGGCCATCTTGGTCATGTGATCCAATTTTTTTTAACAGTATTTTTGTCCCATGACCTAGGGATGCTCCACATGAAATTTGGTTGAAATTGGCTCAATGGTTTAGTAGTAGAAGATGTTTACAAATTGTGAACGGACGGACAGACAGACGGACGGACGGACGGACGCCGGACGGTGAGTGATCACAATAGCCCGGTAGCTGTATGCCATACGGTTATGGACAAGAAGATTTTTAAAGTTTTCACAAAATAAGCCTTATATAAACATATGTTCCATTTTGTGACCCCCGGGGCAGAGTCAAATTTGACCCTAGGGGCATAATTTGAACAAACTTGGTAGAGAACTTTTAGATGTCACTTCATACCAAATTTGGTAGCCCTATGCCATACGGTTATGGACAAGAAGATTTTTGAAGTTTTCACAAAATAGGCCTTATATAAGCATATGTTCTATTTTGTGACCCCCGGGGCAGAGTCAAATATGACCCCAGGGGCATAATTTGAACAAACTTAGTAGAGAACTATAAGATGTCACTACATACCAAATTTGGTAGCCCTAGGCCTAATGGTTATGGACAAGAAGAATTTTAAAGTTTTCAGAAAATAGGCAAAAACGCATAAACATGCAAAGTTCAACAAATTACTGCCGCCATGATTTTCGACGAATCAAATTTTCTTGAACAAACTTTTAGTGGGAGCCTTTAAGGAACATCCCTGTGAAATTTTTTGAAAATCCGACAAGCGGTTTCTGACAAGAAGATTTTTTAAGGTTTTTACCATATATGGTCATGGCGGCCATCTTGGTCATGTGATCAAATTTTTTTTAACAGTATTTTTGTCCCATGACCTAGGGATGCTCCACATGAAATTTGGTTGAAATTGGCTCAATGGTTTAGTAGTAGAAGATGTTTACAAATTGTGAACGGACGGACAGACAGACGGACGGACGGACGGACGCCGGACGGTGAGTGATCACAATAGCCCACCCTGAGCTATCGCTCAGGTGAGCTAAAAATACATGAAATTAACATGTCATCCGAAATATTTTTATCCGGATATATATTCACTTTTGACATATTTAAATAAAACCCGACTTTTTTCAGTTTATAAGAAAAACATGCATTACACATGTTCTTACTTCAATTCCTTTGTAAGCAGTCACCATCTGATCTAAAATGGCACTAAATGACATGGTTTTATCTCATGTTTACAAGACAAGACCAATACTTAAGAATGATCAAATGGGAAAAGGTAACCTAGCACTGGCAGTAAATATGGGGCTCATTTACAGGTCAGATTTGGAATCTCTGCTGTAAAATGAGATTTTAAATGAATTAAAGGGAGGCAAATCTGTAATAAAAAGAACATGCATAAACCGTAGTTGTTTCCCTTGTTTGAACCATGCTAAATCCTTACAAGTTTGGAAAGAATTGGATGAAAAATTTGGACTTTATTGCATAAACACCATTTTCTCAATTCAAGGGGAGGTAATTCTGTACTTCATGGACCAATAATGCTCATTTTTTGTAGGGTTCGTGTCCTCATTGATATAAAGACACTGTGCAAATTTGGAAAGGATCGGACAAAAAATGTGGAAGATTTTTGAAAGTTTTCACAAAATAGGCAAAAACGAATAAACATGCAAAGTTCAACGAGCTCCTGCGGCCATGTTTTTTGACGAATCAAATTTCTTTGAACAACTTTTTCAGGGGAGCCTTCAAAGGTCATCCCTGTGAAATTTTTTGAAAATCTGATGAGCGGTTTCTGACAAGAAGATTTTTTAAGGTTTTTACCATATATGGTCATGGCGGCCATCTTGGTTATGTGATCAAATTTTTTTTAACAATTCTTTTGTCCCATGACCTAGGGATGCTCAACATGAAATTTAGTTGAAATTGGCTCAATGGTTTAGTAGAAGAAGATGCTTACAAATTGTTTACAGACGGACGGACGGACGGACGCCGGACGCTGAGTGATCACAATAGCTCACCCCGAGCTATCGCTCAGGTGAGCTAAAAAATAAAAATAAACAGGTCAAACATAATTCAAACAATCATAAGTGCACCATATATTACCAGTACTCAACAAAAAGTAAAACTTTAAACAACATAAAACAGAAACTGTTATAATAACAGAATCATTTTAAAATTTATAAAGGCTCCCTACAGGTGAGAAGCAGAGCACACAGTGGAGGTTGTTGCGAGCTCGCGATATAAAGTAGTCATAGAGGTTCTCAGTGGTAGCTGGACGCCTAGGGTAGTCTTTCTTCATCGGACNACATAATACGTCCCGTATTTTATACGGGCGTATAAAAATGGAAGAAAATCTTAACAAAAAAGTTTCTAAGTGATAAATGGTTAGAATGAGAAAATGCTATATTAAATATCACATCCAGGCATTTGAATATGTTGGTAAAAGACAACAGACTAAAAGATATCTTTTTGAAATGCAGTTTACTACAGTCCATTGTCTTAAGCCAATAGACTTAAAATGAGATTAGAATACTAATTTACAGGACACATGCATTACAGGTGAAAACACCATGTACCAATAAATGAGTCATTTATGATCAGGGCCTTCCATAAGGATGTTCTTAGGTGCCCCAGGCCTGGTAGGGGTGGGTCTAAGGATGGCTTATCCCAGTCCACCAACCCTTCACACACATGTTAAATGATTTTACAACATTCAGGCCAAAATAATTATCTTGTGTGCCTTGTGTCTGTAAGACTTACCTAGTTTGCACAACTATATTCAGCTTGAGCACAATCATTGTCTGTTGCTATGTGCATGCTTTCCATGCGTGGAATATGACATTGCCAAGGCCGCCAAAAAGTTTTTGCTTAGTGTTTGCATGGCATATTCTTTCAAAAATAATAGTGAACTGAAGGTGAGAACAAAAGGAGTTGTAGCTGTTAATTTGCAACACGATAATCATGTTGTTGTTACTGTAAGGGGAATGATAAAATAATACATAAGCTAGAATTAAATAGTTACAGTATAAAATGTTGCAAAAATTATTAGGATTTGAAAAATATATAATTTCAGTTTCTAAAGCATTACTGGTTACCTTGTATGCAAAATATATTTTGCATACAAGGTAACCAGTAATGCTTAAGAAACTGAAATCAACATTTATATACAACATGTTTTTAAAGGTTCATCAGTACATTATTCCTGTAAAATTAATTCACATAAGCGGAAAAAAAACAACACAAACGGCAGGGTTTGTTATTGTTCTCCTAAAAATATGCTTTAAAATTTGGTAATTAGCTTATACATAGGTGCATGAAATACACAGCTAATTATGTAATGTATAAAATTAATCAATTAAATTAAGTTGGATAATAACAATTAGACAAGGGGTGAATACATAACGTTTCATTTGATGGTCGTTATTACAAATTGGTGTGTGAGTCATGATACTTGCGAATGGAAGCATGCCCATTATTCAGATCATTGATAACATTATTTTATAGCAAGGGTAAACTTAGATTTTTAATTGGCTAATATTGATTTTATAGTCAGGGCTCGACACTAAGGCACGTCCGAAGGACACTCACTGCCTGTACCTAGGTCCGGGCCAGCCAATGTCCCAGGAACATGCCCGACCGGTCGTGTGTATTCTGGGCTGGATTATGTGTTCTATATCAATAAACTGCATTTTAAAATACATGCCAGACGTCCCGATCTCGGCGGGACAGTCC
>VMBQ01014551.1:0-11108 GCA_007657795.1 Dreissena rostriformis | reverse complement strand
GCGACACACCGTCCAATGATGGCGAACAAATGTGCCAAATGATTTCAAAATCTCTCAATGAACAAGAGAGTAATGGCCCGGACAAGCTCATTTATGGCCATTTTTGACCTTTGACCTCAAAGTGTGAAATTGACCTTGGAGATATTGACGTACTTCTTTCGCGCGACACACCGTCCAATGATGGCAAACAAATGTGCCAAATGATTTTAAAATCTCTCAATGAACAAGAGAGTAATGGCCCGGACAAGCTCATTTATGGCCATTTTTTACCTTTGACCTCAAAGTTTGACCTTGACCTTGGATATATCTACGTAATTCTTTCGCGCGACACACCGTCCAATGATGGTGAACAAATGTGCCAAATGATTTTAAAATCTCATAATAAACGGCCCGGACAAGTTTCGGGACAGACCGACAGACAGACCGACAAAGTGACTCCTATATAGCCCCCATTACCAATGGTAATGGGGGTATAATAAGAGTTGTCCCACCTGTTAAATAAGATTAATTTATGACTTTAGCTGTTATAATGTTGAACACCAAACATTTTTAGATGCAACACAAATTACTCGACAATGAATTCTGTACCATATACACAATAAACATGTAGCTCACTTGGCATTTTTTATTGTAACTGAAGACTAATTCATGTTTTATTGTATAGCAAATGAATTCAAGCTGCTCACATGCTTCTATGTCATCTGTACTATCAGTCAACTTCCGTTACTGTAAAAAATGGCAAATAAGTCACCTTGTCACTTTTATTAGATCTATATTGAACACAGAGTGTTCAAGTGGTAAAACAACCAAGTGCCTATTTACTGGTAAGCGACCCATTTTCGCCTGTAAATGGAGCTTTTTACCGCCTTACAAGTGTTTTATGAGATCGATTTTACTGAAACTTGGCAGAAATAATGTTTAACAACTGACATCAATTCTAGTATTACTTTTTTTATGAAAATCTAACAGATGTAACAGAGAACTGTCACTTTAAAAACACCCCTATATTTACCTAGAAAATGCTTGGAACTGTACCAATTATTCGCCCACCTAATAAAAACAAGGTTTTCTAAAAATCCAGTTGCTCTTTTATTGCATAACAGATAGTCAAGAGCGACCACCTTTGAATAACAGTATTTTAAACTCAAATTGAGTTGTTTCCTTGGTAACCCTAACCCTAACCCTTTAAACAGAAAAAGAAAAACACTTTAGTTTATCATCTGCGGTATTAAGATTATTTAGTTTTTTTCGCATGACTGCATTGAAAGAAAAATATACAATATACAAAAAAAAAGTAAAAAGAATGTTAAGAAAAGATATGGGTAACCATAATTTGTCGTCTGCAAGTCAAAACAATCGCATAATAAAATGACCCTTTCCAGCGCCTCAAATAAATCTGCGCGTGCGCTAATGAGGTCATCCCCCGCGTGATTCGGACAAGGTCAGCTTCACGTCGTTTGTTTACACAATTCAATTTAAACATGAAATTTACATATTTCTGAAATAACCAGCTGGGATGAATGAGAATGACACGGTAAATCGCATGCAGACTGGTAAATAATGTTTATTTGTTGTTTAGACTGGTTTTATGGGGGTGGGCGAATAATAGGTACAGGCGAATAATAGGTCCCTAACCAGTATACTACATACAGGTATAACACTATTTTCAAACTAACTACACAAATTACAAAAACAATACAAACAGATCAAGTGCACTGGTATGCATACAATTCAGAAATTCTTTTAAACAAAAAAAGCAAAGCAGATTTAACTTAAAACACAACACAAACATACCAAACTAATATACCTTTATAGCATCTGAAAAATAATTAACACAAATGTAAACAATTATTTTGTTCAAACAAAACATTTATCAACTCTTATTACAAATCAAGAAAACCAGTAGAATTCTATCCAGAAAATGAAATTAAAACAAAGTCAATCAGAAGCGGTAATAACATTATCATTTACAACCAGAGAATTGTTTGCAATGATCACTTCATATCAATACCCAACATAAAAACCCGGTGTCATTTCCATATCTTAAAACCTTTAAAGTGATGTTACCCTGAACGCTTGTGGCAATATTTTAAACTACAAACAACCAATATAAAGTTCTTCTCTTAAATTGTTCGTTATATTATCATTTTACCTTTTTAACAGTATTGCAGTCATATGACAGCAAATAGTAAACATAACATACATGTTTACTACATACCCACATGTTTCCTGGGTAAGGGCAGCCAATCTAAGAAACTTACAAGCACCAAATTTCTAGCCTAATAACACACATGATCAGCTGACTCCAATGTAATGTTATAATTATTACTGAGGGCTCCCTGTTGGAGCATATTGAGCCTATTTACAACACTATGCCACAAACCACCAAGCTCAATCCTATCCATACAGATGGTGAACATTTGAAAGTAAGCGTTAGTACAGGTTCTTAAATCAGAAGTGTCTTAAATACAGACAGTTGACACCAAGTGTCGCTTTTTCATTTAATTCTTACTTCAGATGTTTTACATATTTTAACTCTTAATTATCATCATCATCATCATCATCATTCCATTGGCCAGTCTTGCTGTTGGGGAGAAATGATGGACAATGACACCAGGATGGAGGCATTGCAACTATTATATCCATTTCAGTGAGAGGCTGATCATATTCTTTTAGAATAAGGATGAACTGTACACCAACAAACAATAGTAATGCAACCAAAGCTGCAACCCATGCCATGCTAACATTTGGTTTTTATCCATGCCTTTTATCATCAACAAAATCAGCATTATCATCAGCAGGGGATTCACACCCCGACACATGGAGAGGTACCTTTGTAATACATTTATCTGCATCAGACGAACATCCTGTTTTTGCTAGTGTGACATCAGTATCATTACAGGTTGGATGGCCAATAGTTAATTTCCAACTGATTCCATCTCCAGTGAAATTGTACTTCCCAACAAATTCTGGCTCAACAGAGCATTGAGGTTTATAATGTGTATTACAAGCCCCTATTGGTGTACCACTAACACTTACAATGTAGTCCATATTTAAGTCCATTTCTGGTAAGCTGACAGTAACTGGATTCATGTTTTTACCTGTTTCAACTGGATAAGCAACAGTCGAACGAGCATTCAGTAAAATGAGTATAATTGCAATGATTGTTTTGGTTCCTGTTGTATTGTGCACAGAATTGCGGAGTTTACTTGAAGATCCTCCTACATCAAGGTTCAGTTGGATGCATTGGTCATTGCCAGATTCTTGAGATTTTTCAGGGACGCTTGGAACTGGAAGGGCACTGAGAACTCTTTTAATTTGTTTTTTAAAATATTCCTGCACATCTTGGTACATGGACGAAATTTTCCATTTTTTTTGGAACAAACTTTGACCTGATTCCAGAATCACCATCTTCCTTCTATAGTCAGGTACAGTCGATGATTTCTGAAATTACAAAATAATAACAAAAGTTATAAAAACCGTTCTGATCTGCAACATTAAGTACATGTATAACACTGAGACTTAAACTAGAAATTTGACAGAGTAAATTTCAAACAATATCTTCTTGACACTAATTAATAAAACGTTTTTAGAGGGCCAACAAACGATCGTTCCTATCAAATTTCATAAATAATTCGGCAAGTATTTAAGGAGATATAACTCAAATTGTTCACTCCAAGTCTGAGCTGTTAAAATCATTTAAGTAAGTCATCCACCTAAAGATCATCCTTGCCAAATTTCCCTTCCTGTGCATTGCACAGGTGAGCTATAAACAAATTGAACAAGCAAATTCGTTGAATTGATATCCCCCGCCAAATAAATTTAGTTTATGGATGGGTGTAGAACTATCTAAGAAAAGGTATAAGTGAAGGGTTGTGTCTTTTGTCAATTTTTTTTTAAAACTCATTTGTACCTGTGATGGGTTTTCNTGAAATCCGCCAAAGCACTTTCAAGATATGGCTCCGGACACAAAAGTGCCGGAAGGACGGATGGACAACGCCAAAACAATATCCCTCCGCCTATGGCGGGGGATAATTATAATTAGTTTAAAGGACAAACTTTTATTATTTTAAAGGAAACAATATTCTGTATTTAATAAAGCTGATGCCCCCGGTGGAAGCCTTGTCAGTATTTATTAATTTGCTCATTTGAATTAGCTGCAGTCTTTTGTGATCATAAATGTCTGAGATCTAGCCCCAAAATTAGAAGGGATGAACTGTTTTATGAACAAATTTGATCTTTGACTTGAAACAGCAATCTTGACTTTTGAGGTAGGTAGATGGGAGCTCAACTCAGCACTCCTTGAAATCAAGGGTGGTCATTTGTGTAATTTAAAATTATATGATGAGTGAAAGTTAAAGTCTGGATAACCTGTTTTATGGCTAACTTCGACCACAGACCTCTTAGTGTGACCTTGACCTATCTTGTAGGGAGACGGGTATACCACGTAACACTTCATCTTAGAAAGTTGCTGAGACTTGAATTTTTAAGCTGTTTTATTGCCAAAATTGCTCTTTGACCTACAACTATGAACTTGACCTTTCAGGTAGGGGAACAGTGTGAGTATGATGGTTTACATTTGTTACCTTTGACCTCTTAGTATGACCTTAATCTAGGAGGTAGGGAGATGAGTGTTACGTGTGACATCTTATAATGGTTTACATGTGTGCAAGGCTAGTTTAAAATCCATCAATATATGGCAAACTTATGGCTGAGACAGGAATCTCAGTATTTCTATTGATTAGGAACAGTATTTGATCATGTAGTACCCCCGGCCCTTTAATCCTCTCAAATAACTTAAATTCAACAAATGCAATTCTTAAAATACATACAAGCATCAGTAAGATGACATCATGTGTGCTTAGCAGTTCTTTATGCATTTTATTAAGTAAAATACATTTTCTTGTAAATAATTTCAAACTATTTTCAGTCATGAAAGCAATTTCGATGTTTTATGGTGCATTTAATGAAATGTCAACAAACTTGAAGTTACATGTCCCTTGTTTGAGACTCAATCATCATCAAATTTTGGCCCGGACATTGGCAAAACAATCCAATCCATTGTGCTATGTGCAGAACAACTTAATAATAGCAATATCAAGGGAATAATATGCTGACACTCAGAAAATGTCATTTACCTTAAGGGGGCTATCCACGGTTTTTCCTAGGGCTGGAGGGTCTGGTTTTGAGCTGGCTTGCACTCACTTATAATGTCAACAACTGAAAACAAACCAAACACATTATCACAATTGCTGTGGCTTTGACTAGACAAAAATAGAGGGAAGTTATGTTTGAATTATACATGCAAAGCAACATAACACATGGCATCATGCACTGGTTTAACACATGACATATTTTCGAATTCATTAAGCATGCAATTAAAAACTCATTAAATATGATATTGACACCTTATAAAGCAGTTGAAATGCTACTCAGTGCCAGTGTATCCAAAATTTATTAGAGATTTCTTCCTTGCCAATTCAAATGTTAATCAGAAACTCTGTAGTGTTACCTTAACTTGAACTTATGGAGCAAACATGTGTTTCAAAGGGCCCTTTTTGCCTAATTTAATAGTGAAAGGATGCTGCTCTATTAGGAAAAAAGGCTAAGTTTGTAACAAGACATTTTAGTTTAGGAACTGTGCAGAAACACTCTGTTCAATTTGCATGTACCAATAGCTCATTCCACTCGGTCGCAGAGCCCCTCAAATAAATAGAACATCACCAAAGCTCAGAAAACTGTTTGCAACGCAGTATTTTGAGTAATATTGTTACTTTTTAACGCAAACATCACCAAGAATGCTTCTACTGAACCCCAACACCCAAGAAACCTAACCTTGCATGATGGTTACCTGTATTCATATAAAACTGAACAGTATGGGGCTTACCAATCAGGCTGCTAGCACTGTTAAGCCGTGTGGGACTGGTTCCGAGCTGCTGAGCCTAGATCACTGACCCAGATGTCAACCAAAGATGCCGTCTGATCTTCGAAAGGCAGTTCACCTGCTGCAAGAGTGAAAAAACACCTTAGATTGACCAAAAAGAATACTAATGCATGCAAGCTGGAAAAAAGTCAAATGCAGAAAAACTTGTGTTCTGTTCTACCGGGGCCAGAAGCGAATGCAAACCACTTGCTTTTTTATGCCACTAGGGAATTTCTTTATTTAATATGGCAATTATTTGCTATTCTGGGCCATTACATTCGCTTTCTATCAATACTTTCAACAAATGACTGAGAAACAGTGTCATAAAATGAAGTAAACATAACTTCAATGAACTGAAACTGTCCCATTGATTTTAACAATGAATACCATCTAAAACAAAAAAACTTTTTAATGTATATTAAATAAAATGTTGATATGTTTTCAAGTGATATGTGAGGCATTTAAACCACACTTAACTAGTCGTTCACCAGAACAAGCTCAAGTAAAGCATGCGTGCCTCTACTCCACTCAATTAATATAAAAAGAACAAATTAATAAGTTCCAAAATACAAAAATGCACTATTCCATTTTGTTTTAAATTGTTAATTTCAGCTTTTACAGAAAGATATGCAATTTCTTAAAATTTGTTTCAACCCAACACACCTACTTGTTTCAAATTAACTTATCATTAAATTATGGCTGTATCATTGGCAATACTGTGGCATCCAGTGTGCTAAGGTTCAGAACAACGGAATAATAGCAATATTAAGCCAATAATTTTACTTTTAAACAAAATGTGTTTGTGAAACACTATGTCCCCCCCCATATATTTGACCTTTGACCTTGAAGGATGACCTTGACATTTCACCACTCAAAATGTGCAGCTCCATGAGATACACATGCATGCCAAATATCAAGTTGCTATCTTCAATATTGCAAAAGTTATGACCAAGGTTAAAGTTTTGACACAGAATGACAGACAGACAGGCCAAAAACAATATACCCCCTCTTCTTCGAAGAAGGGGGCATAATAAGAGCTGTCAGAAGACAGCGCACTCAACTATATAAGTGCTTGACAGAATAAAGTAAGCCATCATGGGGAAATTGTTCATATTCAATAAGGTCAAGGTAATATAGTCATATTCTAACTGGAAGAGGACCATAATTGAAACATATTGATCGCTTATGTTTTTAAGAAGTGATACATTATAGACGATTCTGAGTTCAGGTATATTTTCCACAATCTATTGAACATTTGTAAAGACATAAAACAAACTAATAAGATTATATTTAAAGTTTGATAGCAATAGCTTGGGTGGGATGGTTGGACGGTCTTTCAAAAAAATAATAAGAAGTCCATTGTGGTATGTCAGGTAAGTGTTGTTTTGTCAAAGTATGAATCAAATCTGATCCTAAATAAAGAAGTTATGGCAATTTAATCAAAATTTATTAATTTGACCTTGAGATTCAAGGTCAAAGGTCAAGGTCAAATTCAACTTGCCAGGTACAGTACCCTCATGATAGTAAGAAAGTATTTGAAGTTTGAAAGCAATAGCCTTGATACTTTAGAAGTAAAGTGGATGTAAACACAAAATTTAACAAAATATTCAAAGTTACTAAGTGGAAAAAGGGCCATAATTCTTACAAAATGCTTGTTACAGTTGTCTGCTCTTGTTTATAGATTGGGGTCATGTTGGTAAAGAAGTATGCAAAATATGAAAGCAATATGTCAAGGGACAAAGAAAATATTTGAGGTGGTACGCAAACTTTAACAAAGATTTATCAATAATATGCATATTCTAAGTGGAAAAAGGGGCCACAATTCTTACAAAATGCTTGTTACAGTTGTCTGCTCTTGTTTATAGATTTGGGTCATGTTGGTAAAGAAGTATGAAAATATGAAAGCAATATGTCAAGGGACAAAGAAAATATTTGAGGTGGTACGCAAACTTTAACAAAGATTTATCAATAATATGCATATTCTAAATGGAAAAAGGGGCCATAATTCTTAAAAAATGCTTGTAACAGTTGCTTGCTCTTGTTTATAGATTGGGGTCATGTTGGTTAAGAAGAATGCACAATGTTAAAGCAATATGTCAAGGGACATAGAAAATATTTGAGGTGGTACGCAAACTTTAACATTCCAACACTCACGTTAACGCCGATGCCGGGGTGAGTAGGATAGCTCCACTAAATATATATATATAGTATAAAGTATATATATTAAAATACATAAGCACCTCTTGGATCAAAAACTTATACTGGGGAAAACAATACAAATTGGTCAACAAGTATAGTTGTCAGAGTAACAAGTGATAATTATAAATAGCTGAGATATACTAAAAATCAGCGATAAAATACAATCAAGAGGGCCATGATGGGATGTAAGAGCTCTTGAATTAACAGACACCAATTTGTAAGATTTGAACAGGTGACCTAGTTTTGGGACGCACTTGACCAAGATTCGAATTTGTTCTAGACGTTATCAAAATAAACCTCTAAATAATTTTCATCAGGATTAAGTCATAAATTTGGCCTCTAGAGTAGGTTTTTCATTAGATTTGACATGGTGACCTAGTTTTTTTTAATGAACCTGACCCAGATTAAAAGTTGGCCTAGATATTGTCAGATAAAAATTCTGACCAAGCTTTATAAAGCAACAGTCATAAATGTAGCCCCTAGAGTTATAAGTTTATTTTAATTTGACCTGGTGACCTAGTTTCTTGATGCATGTGACCTAGATTCAAATTTCGCCTAGATATTCTCAAGATAAACAATCAGACCGAGTTTCGTCAAGATTGAGTCTTAAATGTGGCTTCCAAAGTGGCTGAAAGATATTTCTAGGATTAGACCTGGTGACCTAGATTTTGACACACAGGTCCCAGATTAAGTTTCGGCCTAAATATTATAAACCTCCTGACTAAGTCTCATAAGGATTGTGTCAT
The DNA here is from genome assembly GCA_007657795.1 of Dreissena rostriformis. Lineage (NCBI taxonomy): Eukaryota > Metazoa > Mollusca > Bivalvia > Myida > Dreissenidae > Dreissena > Dreissena rostriformis. The sequence goes on along the minus strand of VMBQ01014551.1, from coordinate 2,240 downwards.
TTAAATGGCCTAGAGTGTAGTAACAAGGTTTTTGTATGATTTGACCTTATGCCCTAGTTTTTTTTAACAAAAGTAACCCAGATTTATACTCCACCTAGAAAATGCCAAGATAAACATTTTGAGGATTTTTGATAAAGATTAAGTTATAAATGTGGTCTTTAGTGGTAAAAAGGTTTCCGAACCTTTGATCAGGTGAGGTAGTTTTTAAATAGCACTAGAACAAATGTTTTGACAAAGTTTAATGATGATTGAAAAAAAAAGTGACTTCTAGAGTGTTAACTAGCTTTTTTTTAATTTGACTCAGTGACCCAGCTTTTGAATTTACTAGCATCAGCCCCCATTTCAGCTGAGAAATCATGTGGATAAATCTTTTGATTAAGTTTCATGACAAATGGACACTAAATGTTGCCTTTAGATTGTGAACAAGGCAAATATTGACGATGAAGGACAAAAAGCGATCACAAAAGCTCATCAAGATTACGTTGTGATCAAGTGAGCTAATAATAATTTAAAACAAGAGCTGTGTTTGCCAGAAACACAATGCCCCCTATTGCGCTAAAAAAAATTAAAAAAAAATTACCTTGATGGATGACCTTGACCTTTCACCACTCAAAATGTGCAGCTCCATGAGATAAACATGCATGCCAGATATCAAGTTGCTATCTTCAATATTGTACAAATTATGACCAAGGTTAAAGTTTTGTGACAGACAGACAGACAGGCCAAAAACAATACACCCCCTCTTCTTCGAAGAAGGGGGCATACAAAACTTGTAAACAGGTTTTAATGGACTTTATTGTCATGTATTGACATCAGATGGTGTGTATGTATAATGTACTTAGTTAGNGAACAAGGCAAATATTGACAATGAAGGACAAAAAGCGATCACAAAAGCTCATCAAGAGCACGTTGTGATCAAGTGAGCTTATAATAATTTAAAACAAGAGCTGTGTTTGTCAGAAACACAATGCCCCCTATTGCGCTAAAAAAATATTATTTTTTTTACCTTGATGGATGACCTTGACCTTTCACCACTCAAAATGTGCAGCTCCATGAGATAAACATGCATGCCAGATATCAAGTTGCCATCTTCAATATTGTACAAATTATGACCAAGGTTAAAGTTTTGTGACAGACAGACAGACCAAAAACAATACACCCCCTCTTCTTCGAAGAAGGTGGCATACAAAACTTGTAAACAGGTTTTAATGGACTTTATGTCATGTATTGACATCAGATGGTGTGTATGTATAATGTACTAAGTGAGTTAATGTGACCTAGTTTTTGGCCCGGCATGGCCCATGTTCGAACTTGGCCTAGACACTATCTAGATAAAACGTGTGACCAAGTTTGGTGAAGATTGGATGAAAACTACTTAAATTAGAGAGCGGACACCATGCTGAATGTTTAAAAAACACTAAGTGACCCTGTGACCTAGTTTTTGGCCCAGCATGGCTCATGTTCGAACTTGGCCTAGAGATCATCTAGATAAAACTTCTGACCAAGTTTAGGGAAGATGGGATGAAAACTATTTGAATTAGAGAGCTGACACCATGCTGAATGTTTGAAACGCACTAAGTGACCCCGTGACCTAGTTTTTGGCTCGGCATGACCCATGTTCAAACTTGGCCTAGACATTATCTAGATACAACTTCTGACCAAGTTTGGTGAAGATCGGATGAGAACTACTTGAATTAGAGAGCGGACACGAAAAGTGTGACAGACGGACAGACAGACAGACTCACCGACCGACCGACGGACAGTGCGAAAACTATATGCTGCCCGTTGGGGGCATAAAAAATGATAAGTCATCTTCAAATTCAAAGAACATGTACTTCATATTCAAGGTACTTAACAAACTTTACTTTAGATTTTAAATTGATTGATGCATGTAAATTTGGCCAATGAAAAGCTTAATATAATTGTTAATACAAATGAAGACCTACATTATCTTTTTCCTATTTAGTCTTTTTTCCAGATTAAATTTTCCCCAAACGTTTTGCAACCAAAAATGCTGAAATTTCTTATGAGGCGTTTTTGCAAAATGGAGGAAAAAAGCCCTACCAATTTTTAAACACTTGACCTGATTACCTTACATTTTTACAACACTTGACACATATTTAAACATGGCCTTTTTTTGAACTCGGTCTAGATATTGTCAAGAGAACCATTCTGACCAAGTTTCATCGAGGTGGAGTAAAAAATATGGCTTCCAACAACATTTGACCTAGTGATCTACA